>VZSE01013402.1:433046-521659 GCA_013398275.1 Promerops cafer
CTTTTCTGCTTTTTGCACTGCCTTGATGGCAAGGAAGTTGAGAGTGCATGGAAGGCTGGGAGAAGACACAGTCAGGACAGGTGACCCAAACTGACCTAAGGGATAGCCCAGACTACATGGCATCATGCTCCGCATATAAAACTGGGGGAAGGGGGAGGAAGGGGCGGGGGGGGGACGTTTGGAGTGATGTCATTTGTTTTCCCAAGTCACTGTTATGTGTGATGGGACCTTGCTCTGCTGGAGATGGCTGAACACCTACCTGCCCATGGGAAGTGGTGGAAGGCAGTCCTTGTTTTACTTTGCTTGTCTATGTGACTTTTGCTTTTTCCATGCACAGAATTACAGAATTTCAGAACATTCTGAGTTGGAAAAGACCTACAAGGATCACCAAGTTCAACTTATCTCAATCCAAAAGTTTTCTATATGTTACTCTTCCTCATCTTTACCTACTGGTGGGAGAATCACTGAGTGGCTGTGTTGGGCTTGGTTGATGGCTGGGTTTGCAACAACACAGACCTACAAATATATGACAAACTGTTTGTGGATTTTTTTCTAATGCAACAGACAAATGTCTGGAAAGAATATTAAACTTGACCTTTGCTCCTCATATACAATGACAGAAGCATGCATTATTTTGTGAGACTTTGGCAAATCGTCTTAGTCAAAAGTCATCTTTCTTGTGGATGAACACGGATGTAAGCTTACATTCTCTTATCTAAGAAAGAAAGAAAGCAGAATGGCCATGACTGAATATTTATGAAGACATGAAGAAGTTAGTGCTTCGTCTGGAATTTCTGACTGGCATTTAATCAAAATACAGTATGTCCTAACCTACACAGGAAATGTAACAAATAATTAACATATATCCTACTGCATTTTCTTCTTGTGGTTGATTCTATCATACTTTGAGAATGTCATCACTTGTCTTTCACTTTCCTCCAATCATGACTCCTCCAATCATGACCAAATTTGCTCCATCCATCCTGCTGACTGGGCTCAGGGACAAGTGTACTTATGGGAATTTTAAAGCCTAGGGCAATGGGATGTGAATTGTTGATTATACTCAGTGTAATCAACCCGAGGATTTTCTGTGAATTCTAAGCCTTTAAAGTAAAAAAAAAAAAAAAAAATTGATAGATTTTGCTTCTGGTATTAGTTTAGATTTGATGTTGATACAAGTTTTTGATGTTACTGTACAAACAACATGCCAAATATACCAGACGTGTCTGTAATGTTTTATTCATGTAAATAATTGCCCAGAGATGGCCTGATCTCTGATGAGGTCTCCACTGCTCTCTTATAGCAGAGATAGATGATAATAAACAGAAAATAAATATTAATGAGGCTAAAAGAAAATTAAGGAAGTGACTACTTTCTCCTCCCCTCCAGTTCACATCAACCACAAAGTAACAGTAAAAGAATTACATTTTAAATTTTTATTATTTTTTAATAAACAGCATTTTAGTATAACTTTAATTCTATTCCACAAAATTGTCAGTTAGTCTATGGAACTGTGTGGTACCAATGATTAACATCAGAATGGTATTAATTTCAAAATTAATATACAATGTTTTCCTTGTAGCAAGTAATCCTTCCCAGGGAATAATACTTGTACAATGACTTGCATCTGGTGGTATAATCAAGGTATGTGTTCACTCAGTCCTCTATTTGAAAACTTCAGTTTCATTAATAGTCATTCTCTGTCAGCTTTAGAAAGGTCCTCTAATCTAGCATTAATGAGAAATTCCTGTTACACAGAATTGACAGCAATCATAATAGTAGTAGCAGTAGTAGTAGCAGTAGTAGTAGTAGTAGTAGTAGTAGTAGTAGTAGTAGTAGTTATAATAATAATTACAATAATAAACATTTATGTCTTTATAGAAATTGTGATCATCATAGTACACGTGAAAATCTGAATTCATAAAAGCTTCTGTAAAACTGGGGAGTTTTAACACAGAGAAGTAGGTATGCAGAAATGAGAATTTGCATGGAAACTCCACAATTCCTCTTTATTTCCATTCACTGCAACAATTTCCCTTAATAATTTTTAGTCACAGCTGACTTGATGTGTATAGAGGGTTTAATTATGTTTTCTGCAACACTTCAGTTTTAGAGAGTTTTAAAAAAAAACCCTGCACCTACTGGAGTACCAATTTCAGGCACGTTCTCAACTGATGATTTAGTAACTTGCTGATTTACAACAGTAGAGACAGTTACCAATAAAATAAAAATGTCTCAGAGCTCCAGTGGAAAAAACTTACAGCGGTACTTGCTTTAATCTTTCATTTAAAACTCACACTTGACCTTATACAATTACTTAGCAAAGCTGTGCACTTCAAACTTCTTTAAACTGCACTGAAGTGCAATTCTTTGGGAGGAAGAAAGTATAGGAGAGCTTTAAGCAGCACTAAGGAGCACTACTACAGAACTTTTAAAATATTTGAAATTTCAGCACCAATTATTACTTCTCTTTGTTGGAAGTGTCAGTGATAATTTTCAGGAGAAACAAACAAACCAAAAAGTAATACCCTAGAAACAAAATTTTGTATTTTAGATGATAAGGCCTCTTAGCTCCCAACAACCTAAGAACTTCAAAATCATTTTACTCAAAAGAGGAATATTGTGATTTCTTTAAGACGAATAATTTTGAACACATCAATTTTTGATCTAAGAAATTTTCTTTGGACGACTTAGTAATATTACCAATGACATTTCAATATGACATTTAAAGGTCTTTAATTTTGTCTTTTCTTACTGGCCCCTGGCCTTAAAGGCAAAGCAAAACTTAAGTGTTCAGGATCTATTACTACAGAAAGAACCATAGAATTTAAACAAGAAAAATCTATTAATATAGAGGAAGAATTAAAACCTCATCTTATTGACTTTGATGATTGGCAGCCTACTGAAAAATCTAACCATCAAAACTCATTCAAGAAAATCAAACTTTACCTGGTTTTGTAAACGTGTTTAAGTACATCAATGCCAATAGCAGAAGCACCTACTGAAAAGGATTTCAATTCCTGGTTAACGTCACAAGAAGAAAGGAGTAAAGTTCAAGTAGGTAGGTAATGGCTCCTGCATGAATCTACCATAATCAGTATGTATGAAAAAACTTTTCTCCTAAGGTAATTTTTTGAAGAAACACGCTAACAAAATTCATACCATAATACTTAAGATGTAAACCGCCACTTCTAAAACAAACTACCTCTCCTACAGAAATTTTCACTTCCAAAACAATATATAAATGGATTTTTTTTCTGGATTAGATATTGAAAATGAACGATATGCGTTAGGCTGGCCAAGTTCTCTCCATAAATTATTGTTCATTGTTTAATTTAAATAATTTAATTTATTCTTCCCATAGAAATAATATCTTGCCTGTAGCATGGGCAGAGTCCTTGTATTTTCAATTCACGAGTGTTTTGACATAGTAGTTACAATTTATTCCTAAATAAAAATACTTTGCATTTACAAATAGTAGCATACACATGAAAAGGTCTGTTCATTCAATTAAACCATTTGACACAGGACTTTGCCCTGTTTTTGAGATGTATCTGAGAATGCCAGTAGTAAATGTATATTATACTTGATTTGTTTTATCCTTCAGAATTCTATATTGGAAAACAGCTTGAGCCTCTTCCTCAAACCTTGCTTCCTAAATTGTAAGAGTGACCTCTAGTGCTTTACTGCTTTGCTGTGTGATGCAAGTCTTTTTTGCAGTGGTTTTAATATGCCTCCCTGTAAGCAACTGATTTAGTTTCGTGCATAGTGCCAAATGTTATTAATGTGCAATTCAATTATCATGGTCTTGTGAAAATGGATGTATTCATAAACTGTACAATGCAGAATGATGAAGAGAATTAAAGCTGTGACTGGATTGCAGCAGGGTGTTTTACAAGAGGAACTTAGTATTCATGTTTAGGGCTACACTATGCACTTGAGTATCAAATGAGATATCATTACTGAATGACAGCACAAGATCATTTTGGTGCTGCAATGTGAATGTCTGGCTCATGGGAGCATGTTTAGTTTACAAACCATCCATATGCAAAACCCTAAGCTATAGACCCATTGAGCACTTCAAACTTCTCTGCCATTGCTCAAATGTTCCCAGGGAGCTGTCCCCTGCCACCGGACTGTAAGGTTATTCCTGAACATTCCTCATTGCTTTGGCATGCACTTTCTTCCCATAGAAGCATTGCTTCAGCCCTTCCCATTCCTGTGATGCACAACCAGTGCCTTAACAGGAAGGGGAGAAAATATGATCAGTTCAGGTTATGAGCATCTGGCATTTAGGCTACTGCACTACCACAGAACACAAAATGAAATCCTTCAGCTTGTTGAAGCTGAATCAAATGGAACAAGAATAACTCAGTCCTACTACTGAATTATATAAGCCCTGAAAATTAATTTCTTAATAAGTTTTTTCTTTTTTAATTTAGAGATATTCAACACTGGAAATAGAGATTTTCAGATACATGTGTGAGAGTGTGTGTGTGCGTGTGCGTGTGTGCGTGTGCATGTGTGTGTGTGCATGTGTGTGCATGTGTGTGTGTGTGTATCTATCTATGATTTGCCTCCTAGGGAGCAGATTGTCCTTAAAACTGTAATCACAGTCTTTATTTTGTGATACCACTCTACTGGCTAACTCATCAAAAAACAAAAAAACAACTTTCTATTGTAACTGTTAGCATTCTCTGCTGTAGTCATGCACAAACAATACTCTCCAAACAACAATCAATGCAGAGATCTTAAAGTCTTGCTATCCACATTTTTCCTTGTTACATTTCTACTGCTTTTGAACTGCACTGTGATTGCCATTCAAGTTGAGTGCCAGCTTAATCCAGCATATGCAGATACCAGCTTTCAAAATTTTCAAATGCTAAAATCCACTACACAATAGAAACATTGCACAATAGAAGTCTGCCAGTAATTTCCACGTAAGACACAATTCCTTGGAAAATACTGCACTTCAAAAGAGAAAACAAAAATGAAAATACGGCTGAACATGCATCCCTTAGCAAAATGCTGCTTTCAGATACTCTTATACAGTAAGCTTTAAAAACAACATTCTGGACATAAGACTCACAACAAAAAATCTATAGAAGAGTTTTAGAACATTTTCAGTCTAGCAGCTAGCTGTCATGATTTCAAAGCATAAATATTTGTCTCAAAAAAATTACATTTATTCTAAATGCAGAAAAAATAAATATCCCAGAAGTTTTTTTAACACACTCTGGATTGAGTTTTAAATCATATGCAATACTTACATTTATTACCTGACACTGCCATGTGCTGGTGATGAACAGACAGGAGAAAGAGCAGCTTCAAGAAGATTTCAGTGACAGAATCCATGTTCACATTCATTGAGGCACCCAAAAGAACCAGAGTATTCGGAAACAGCTGTGCTGTACTTCAGTTCTGCTCCTGCCTCCTTCCCACCGCCTCTCTCCGCCTCTTCTCGCAGAGCTTCCCAGGGGCGCGACACCTCAGCCAAATGCGCTCCGCATCTCCCGGCACACGCACGCACACCTCCGGATGCGCTTCTCAGTCTCGCAGCGGCAAGCCCAGAGGAGCAGCAGCGAGGATCGCCGCCGCGCCGCCGGGCACAGAGGCGCTGGGCGCTGCACCCGCACCCNCTGCGTCTGTCTGGGCACCGCGGGCTCTGCGTGCTGCCGAGCGCGTCTCGGCGTAGTAATCTTTCTTCTTTTTTTTTTTTCCTTTTTTCTTTTCCCTTTTTTTTTACACTTTCAGCTGCAAAAGCGTTGCAAGTTCTGCTCTCTTAAAGGAAAGCGATTTGCCTGTAGCAGAGAATCTAAGCCTGAGAGTAAAACGAGCAGCCTGCCTTTACTTGAGAAGTGAGTGATTGACTGCCCCTCAGAAAAAGGCACCACCACTGTCCCTGGAGGGCTTTATCTCTGTTAATGCTGGCATTAAAGCATTACATTCTCAACTCCCAAGAGTAAACACCTAAACATAATATAAACCTACGATTGCAGCCGGCTTTCCCAAAATACTTTAGCCCCTAAATACCACATAGAGCATTTTGCTTTTCGTACTTCACAAAGCTCTCTTTAAACTTACTGCTTGTGCCTGGGAAATAGCTTCATTTGATAAAGAGCTTCAGAGGAATTCTAAGTCATTATATTCAAACTATATCCTAAAAGAGTGTGGTTTTGGTTTGGGGGGTTGCTTGTTTTGTTTGTTTGTTTGTGGTTTTTTTTTTTTTTTTCAAAACAGGCTGACTTTCTGCATATGCTAACTCTAGAGACATTATTTCTCAAATGTGAGAAATTTAACTGCATATTAGCAAATTCATGACAGTGAGGGTAAAAGCTGCAATAAAGGACCACATCAATGGCCCCATCCCTGCTGCTTCTTCAGTGTTTACACTGTATGAACTGTCTATGTTTTGGCAGGGATTACTATGACAATGCACAACAAAACTGCGTGCCTTGTGACTGTGAGATGTATAAAAAGCAGACTTAGCATCTGCATATTCAGCCCAGTGGTCTTAACTTCGTCTTCCTTCTTCATGTGAACTATCTAGCAGCTCCTATATACCAACGGGATTTTTCATCCTAAGTGATCCTGCTGTCTGTAGGTTAGACGCTAGGCACAATGTCCCTCTTCCATGTCACAGAGACTATAGAATGTTCTGCAAATTGCCATGTAGAACTGTCTGGTGTCAAGAATAACTGTGGGATAAAGAAGAAATGTGAATGAAGCTCACAAAGCTTGTGAATTTTTGTTGATTATTTAAATCAGGTTCCTCACCCCTTGAAGAATGCTCTTATTCATCTGCAGAAGTAAGAGTAAAATGTGTTCTGGTTTCATGCTACCTAAGCCAGACTGTGTTACGTGTTACAAAAATGTATTTCAGCTCAGCCAAAACAACTAAAGATAAAAAATTTGAAAGGTGCTTAATGCAGGTTTTTGTTACATTATTTTAAAAATAGCAAATCAGTATGCTTAAGAAAAAAGGGCCGATTTCTAAATTGCTATATTCGCTTTCAAGTGAAGTTAATAATCTATTATGCAGCTGGCCTTCCACTTCTCCATGTCAACTTTTATTTGAATGAAAATGCATGGAGAAACTGTATTAAAGATTATGTGAATCATAACCTGCCTTCCAGCTCTCCTAAATCATCCTTTAAATTCTACATTCTGTTTCCAGAGTTTAGTACAACCACAGAGTCACTTGTCCAGAAGCTGGATTTCTTTGCTATATAGTTCCTTGTGTTAATATTGACCTTCTAACTAAATTAATATGAGCATAAAAATGTTCCATGTGCTGCATCCCATCTCTAAAGAATATCCCATGAGATGGTCTTTGACTCTGCAGCTAGACAAGATTTCATGCTTAAAAATAGGACAAATATCACATAAAATCTTGGCAAGGACTTTCAATGTAATGATGTTCTTTAGGATTAGCTCAAAGATCCCCAGGGCTTTGAATCAGGAAGAATTATTATTCTGGTAATGTAATACAAATTCAGTAAAAAGGCCAATGCCATTGTAGGTAAATATTTGTCTTATAAAATAGCTCACAGTCACCAAAAAGGAACATCTAACAGACAAAGGTCATAGGATTTTCCGCTTTTTGTTTTGGACTGAATTGCATGCAAATATACACATGGATATGATGTACTTTTATAATTATGGAAAATCCAGTCTTAGATAAAAATGGTATGCTGAAATATGTACATATGTTTCTATTTGGACAGACAGAATTACAGAATGTATCTGGAATATCAAGATAATCATCTCTTTATCCAGGGATGAATCTATGGTATCTGGCACTGGTAAAGTGCATAAAATAGCATAGCTTGACTCACACAGAATATTGCAACCTCCTCTTTGCTTCTGCATTATATCTTCCTCCTGCATCCATGAAATATTTCTGCTCACATAATCTTATCTCTGTATGCCAGCATTTTGTTTGCCATTTCTCTTCCATACAGTGTCCAGATTTTTCACTAACTTCTGCGATCCTCTTTGTGGAACCCAGACAAGCCTTTCTGTTTATTACAAGCCTCTTTTCCCTATTGTAATTTTAAAATTTCCCCCACTCTTCCAGGGTTTTGTTTTCCTTCTCATGTCTTGCTTTTGAAATGTCCCCCAAACACCAAAAAACCTACTAGTTTCACTTGCCTTTGAAATGTAACATTATGACCACTTGATTTGATAGAGGATCCTTCCCAGTTGATCTTCACATATGTATTCTTTAGAAAGACTGAAAGTTACCCAGGACAACTACAAATGAATCCTTACAGCTAAAACATGTGCAAAATTTAGTTGTTCAAAACTTGAATTAGTTGATCTGATTTACAAATGAAGTCCTTTTTCTTAGCAGACAAAAACTAATAGAAATTATTCCTCATTAAAATTATTTACACTGTGACTTTTTTGTCTATAAAGCAGAAACACTTTTAAATTCATGCTAACCATACTACTGGTAGTATTGGGATCTGCTCATTAATTGTAAACCACTTTTTAAAAGCGCAGTTATAAGCACTTTCTTCTGCTTCTGGTACAAAATCCACTTTACCACAGGACAATTTTCTTCAGTGTATCACAGTTATACACTCCACATTATTTAATAACAACAAATTAATAATTTGCTTGCAAAGCACAAAAGTAGAAGTATGAAAAGTCAACAGCATCCATACGGGCTGACTGAGAATATTTGTTTTGTTCCTTCCCAGTAAATTCCTAATTCAAAGGCATCAACCCAACTAGAAATTAGCTATTTACTTACTACCTTCTTCACCTCACCTTTCACTAATTCAGCTCCATCAAGCCCACATTTACTATCCAACTAGCAGTAACGCTGCAACTTTATTTGAGTAGACTAAAAAGAAAGATAAAATTTTTAAACGTTTCTTTCATCCTTTCCTATTTAGTTTTCTTGGTCCCTTCGTCTGCGTCATGGCCTTGGTTAACCCTCCTTCTAGTGCCACCTGCTGCAGTTATTTTGGTATTACAGGTTTGTCTTTACAGTGTTTAGTCGTATAATGCAGCTAGAGAACGTATCTTTTTAATGCAATCGAGTTCTTTCATGATCATGTAAAATCTTCCCAGTACTATTCCCAACCCTGCTGAAAAACACTGCTGTAATTGTCTGCAGAGACTGCAGAGAGCAGAAATGCTCAAAGACAAATATAAATCAAAAATAAATGAACAGAACCACATAATGCCAGGTACACTAAGAATGATATTTGTAATGTTTTTAAACCATTTTTAAAGAAAAAATAATTTTCATATCCACCTTATATGCTACATGTATTTTTTTTTATCACAGATCTCTATACAGTAGGTATGACATAAGTAAAAATTGATTTTCAGAAATTAGGGTAGCATAACTACTAATCTTAACAATGTTTTATTTTGGGGGGTTTTGTTTTGGTTTGTTATTTTCCAGTAGGGTCAGGATACCACAGTTTGTCTTATTGCAAAGCTGCAAATTTCCTTTCAGGCTGTATTTATTACACAGGGAGGGGATGGAAGCCATCTGTGTATGGCTCATTTTACCACTTACTGCAACTACACTTATTGCACCTACACTAATGACTTCATTAAGGATTTAAAATCTAGTTTTTTCTCAGACGAAACACAGAACACAAACCAGAGCAGACACGGCTCCATGCACCTGCAGAAGAATTCATGCCTTTAACACTCTTGTAAATCTGTGTTTGAAGGTTGTAACAAGATATGTGGATACACAGAGTTTTTTTGCTGCTGCTGTCTGACCATTCAGATTTTTCACCTGAAAGGGTGCCATGGAAATCCTGGGGACAACTTTTTTTTTTCAGGGTTTGTGAAAATGCTTCTTCTTAGCCCTTGTGAATCTTTTCATTTCACAGTCAAGAATTTTATTATTTCCATCATAAACACTCTGTGTATTGTGTTGCCCATCACAGGAAATAAATACAGGGTACTGGAAAACTAAGTTATACACAGAATTATAGAATCTTTAAGGTTGGAAAAAACCTCTAAGATGATCGTGTCCAACCATTACCTCAGCACTGACACCTATGCTATTAAATCTTGTCCACCAAACATGCCCCCTAAATTCTTTCAGGTATGGTCACTGCATAATTTCCTACGAAGTCTGTTACAATGCCTGACTACTCTTTCAGTCAAGAAATTATACTTAATATCCAATCTAAATCCCCCTGACACAATCTGAGGCCATTTCCTTCTTTCCTGTCACTGGTTGCCTGGGAGAAGAGGCTAACCCCAACCTCCACCCTCCTTTCAGGTGGTTGTGGAGAGTGATGAGGTCTCCCCTGAGCCTCCTTTTTTCCAGGCTAAACATCCCCAGCTCCGTCAGCCATTATTTATGGGATTTGTGCTCCAGACCCTTCACCAGCTCCATTGTCCTTCTCTGGACATGCTCCAGCCCCTCAATGTCTTGGTGAATCAAGGGGCTCAGAACTGAACACAGAATTTGAGGTGTGGCTTTACCAGTGCTGAGTACAGGGGGGCAATCACTGCCCTGGTCCTTCTGGTCACACTACTGTTGATACAGACCAGGATGCCATTGGCCTTCTTGGCCACCTGGACACAGCTGGCTCTTGTTCAGTCGCTGTTGACCAGCACCCCCAGGTCCTTTTCTGCCAGGCAGATTTCCAGCCTCTGTGCCCTCAGCCAGTAGCGTTGCCTGGGGTTGGTGTGATCCAAGTGCAAGACACATCACTTCACCTTGTTGAACCTCACGCTGTTGTTGTCATGTTGTTTTCATTCATTCCATTGATCCAGCCTGCCCGCATCCTCTGCAGGGCATTCCCACACTCCAGCAGATCAGGACTCCTGCCCAGCTTGGTATCATCTGCAAACTTACAAATGATGCACTCCCTTCCCCTGTCCAGGTCACTGATGAAGGTGTTAAACAAAACTGGCCTCAAATATTTTTCTTAATCTTGAATATTTATTAGTGACAGTAAGAAAAATTTCAATAGCAATACTACTAATAATAAGAACAACAATAACAAAAAAAACAACATTGTTTAGTAAGTATTTTTAATGTCTCACATATGGTATTTTTTTAAAGGATGTTATACAAAGTGATTTGTAGAAATAAATGTGTGAATAATAAAAGGAAGCAAGAAAACACTATTGAAGGACTTGATGCTAAGGTGCTTTGGCAATTTTGTTCCTAATTAGACCATGTCTTGAAGGATAGAATATCTAAAAGCATGGAGATTAGAAAGGCACAGTGAAGGCATAAAATATAACATGGATTTATCAAAGGCAGATCACAGTACACAAAGCTCATAGTTCTCTTTGATATCTGATTCCTTCCTAAAGGAAGAATATAAATTTTTGACATTGGATGCATATGAATATGATACTGTTATGATGTTTCTTTGATAATGTAAAAAAGATGGAGGATAGCAAATCATATGCGCAATGAATCAGAAGGAAAGGCAGAAAAGGAAAGTGGAAAAAAGTGTCATTTATGTGTAAATGCTTAATGTATTCATTTATGGCTACAGTGAAAATAGCAGGAACAGGCTTATGATTTGGGAGATTTTTAGGAAAATACACTCAGTGTAGGAAAGGTATCACACAGATGACCTTCCCAATGAAATGTTAGAGGATATGCAATAGTAAAATATGCAAGAATGTGCATTATCTGAGGCTGATATTGATGATACCGCAGTAAGTTAGTTCTTTAGTTGGAAGCACAAGATCCTAGCTGAATCAGCCAACTATGACATAAATATAAGTTTTGCTTGAGCCAAAAAAAAAAAAAATTAAAAAAAAAATTAAAAAAAAATCAGTTGTAGCCTGCAAAAGGAAGGCTTCTGAGCTGGTTATGGAGTGAGAGACAAAGTGTCTAAGCAGAAATGAACAAGGGATCCAGAGACTCCCTGTCCCATGCTGTGTACCAGTGTTTCCAAACATGAATTTGAAAATCTTCAAGAGTGGTGAAGAGCCAAAAACCCAAGATCTATGCCTTGGATTGGGACACAAACGCCCAGATGGTCCGCAAATCTTTTCAAATATTGGTATAACTTTTGCTTCCTTTGCCAAAAGAGTCAAGTAAATCTTGCAGAAGACTCTGGGCTGTGACTTCTATTTGATATAGATTCCTTCAACAGAAACAGAGAATTAAGATTATTTTCTTTAGTGCTTTATGAAGACTAACTTTGATCATTGCTCACTGAGTGTTTGGTTGGTATGTCTCATTCACAACTAGCATTCCCTGGGCATCACATTGGAAGCTTAGGTGCCTGGCTGAAATCTGGAGATTTCAAGCACCTGAAAGTCAGGTGAAGCCCATCATGCTCAAGGATACAGATACAAACACAGATGCAAATAAGACTACAAAGCATCCGGCCTGGAGCTCCACTGTGTGTGTCTACCTGATGTATGAAAAGTGAAGCTCAGCTCTGAATTTCTCTGTTTAAGATATTTCCTGTATTTCTTTGTATATCAAGCCCAGATTTCATCGCCAAGAAAGCAAGAGTCATGAAACTCTGATTCCATAGTGAGCCTAGGTTTATTACTCTATGCAAATTACAAGTCTCCTTGAAGCAGGAATATACTCTCCTTGAAGAAGGAATATTAGGAAGGTAAACATGAATAAGTTGTTTATGTAACTTTCTTTGGACTGTATAAAAATCAGCACTACAAGGCTTTAGTTTTACATAATTATTTCATGTTCAAAATCTATCAATTCAGTGGAAAGCAGTAGAGTGTTCAGTTGTTGTACAACAGAAGATGTAACTTATGCAAACCTTATTTCCACCATGTTAGGAGAAAAAGGCATATAATATGTCTTCTGTATCTTAATTTGTGTGAAATTGTTCACTTGACAGCAGAATTAGGATACTAATCTGGTGCTTTGTTGAAGCAATGTGTAACAGAGAGATAATATGAAAGAAGAAAGGTAGTAAACAGGTTTCTGCAAGTTGAACAAGATCAAAAATATGGGACTCAGCTTTTTCAAAAATGTGACTATCTCTGAATTGAATGGGCAGGTCTCACCTGCATTGTCAGCACTAAGAGTAAGCTGCAAATAGCCAATGTTTCATTGATCTGGACTGTATTTTACAAACCAGGGTCAGACTCTACATACTGTAGGTTAACTGTTGTTGACATTGTTCAATGCATTGAAACATACACACAATTCTCTGAAGGGAAATTATTTAATTCCTTTGTTTTCTCTCTGTTTAGATATTAGTTTGCAGGCATCAGAAAAGGGAAAATCACTTTATATGTTCTTATTACCCTTTCCTCTGTTATATGCCTATGGGGACTATATGCAAAGTATCCAGCCTGAATATTTTGTGTATATGTGTTTTCACATATATATTAGTAATATAAACATCACATGATACAATGAGCAACTTTAATACCAGTGCCTAGCTGGTAAATATGATCATTGTCTCTTCAAGGTGTATGATCACTTTGGAGGTGTGTTTCAGGTAGGTAGTCTTTATTTCATTATGAAACACACACTGAGAGGGAGAGACATTTGGGATATGATCAGTGACAGAAAGATTAGCAACCACATGAGTTGTTCTCCCCATCCATATCAGTGAACAATCAAGCTCTGGCAAATGCAGTTTCATTCTGAATGTAAAATGAGCAATTGTCTTGTCTGATGCTCTTTTATATAAAACCAAAAAGAAAAAACTTATTCTTGTGCTTTTTTTTTTATTACAGACTTGACTGGACAAATTCACTTGCTCATTTACACTGCCTTATTTGCTGAAAAAATGCATTAAGAATCCAGACCAGCTCTTTTCTGAGAATGAGAAATCCTTGGGAATTATGCTTTTCTGTGTTTGATCTCTAGGGAAATCTCAAGATACGACATCTCAAAGTCCTGGGATATCAAACAAGATGCAAATGAATCAGAGGTGACTTTTTCCAGATTTTACTCCATCCTTACTGCCAGCAAGACTTTTCACACAAGATTGGAAAAAAAACCTAAGAAAAGCAAGTAACCAGTACCTTTAATACACAGTGTTATGTAGTATTGCCCTGTTTGCTCTTGTGCTCAATACTTATCCTCTGCACTCTCATCTTTCTCCTCATTCTGAAGGCAGCACCTGTCTTTATATATGAATTGCTCATGCCATGCTGCCACTGCAGTTTGCTTAAAACAATGCTAACTTCTGAGTCCAGACCAGTGTGTTTTGAAGCACGAACTAATACTCAGCCTGAAAGCAGCAGAGCATCCACTAAACCTTATACATTACAAAGCAGAGGAATGTCTTGAAAAGAGTACTGCAGAGGCTAAGCATCTCTATCTTTGCATTAGGAATCAAGATTCCCTTCAGATCCTCACACTTGATGCAATTACAGGGAAGCTTATGTTCTTTAGGCCTTCCATTCTTCCATTTATCCCTCCTGAAACAGTAGATAATGCCCTGGGTTTTCCACAAACCAAGGTTTAATATTGATCTTTCTCTGCACTTTTTCCATAGAAGGGAACAATTTGTCTGTAATATAACCTTGATTGAGCTTTGTGTGCCCCTGTTGATATCAGCAATACTCCTAGTACAGTTAAAAACTAAACAGAGTTAGGAAACACACAGATTTTATGGAAATGTAGAAGAAAGTAAGCAAGCAACAGACAGACTGGCAAGCATAAACATTAATTATGTCATGCTGGAGAGAAATGTAAGGGTGCTACACAATTGGTTAGAGTCAGCCAAAACAATCAGGTACAGTTTTGTTCCTATTTATCATAATCTCAGAAGCACACATTGGTGAAGACTTGACATGTATTTCTGAGATTTAAAAACTAAGAAATACAGAAAAAAAGGAGAAGGCTTTTAGATTTAGTCTTATTTACTCCTAACTTGACATCACTAGAAGCTCTACAGAACATAGCTGTTGCTGCCTTCTAGAGAAACTCTCCAACTTTGATGAAAATTAACAGAAAGAGGTTCTATACGTTCTTTAATCCCCAGTACTGTTTTCTTATAGACAGTAAAAGCAACATAGTGAAAGTCATCTATACTGCTGATATAAACTTTCTTCACATTATAACTTATTTTCTTTCTTCTGAAACCTCTTTAAAAACTTTAAATGCATAGTCAGTGTAATACAAGTCACTATGTTGAAAATCTGACACAGAGATTATAAAAGGATAGGGCTTTTTACTTTATAAAGTCCTTAGTTAAAAAGTCCCAATGTTGTATACTGTCAAATCTGCTTATTCATTTGTATGTTGTACATGATCAGACATTAATCTCATATATGTCATGTTCAATATGTTTTATAGTTGTTCTCCTCTTTTGCTATTTCATCCTTTAATAAGAGGGAAGAAACAAATTAAGTATTCAACCAGCTTCTCTGTCTTTTAGAATGCAACTTCATCATGCTCATTCTGAATGCAAATGATAATAAGCTATTTATTTCTTATATAATGTATATGGGAAACCGGGATAGTTAAAACCTGGGACTTTATATTGAGGACAGAGTAATGAGATTTAACTGATCTATAACTTCATCTGAATAGCATTTACTCTTTGCATTTAATATGTAGATAGAAAAAAGTTAGTTGATAACTAATGACAGCTTTATATGGATCTGGTTTCAAAATTTCCTTTAAAGTCATATTTCAAGAATGTATTTATTTTTACCTCCTTTAGTTTACTTGCCAGAACTTTAGAATACTTGCAAACAACAAAAAGAATACAAAACAGTCTCTCTTATGTCTGTGCACAGGACTATATTTCCAGTGTTTCGGTCTCAGTCACAAAGCTATTAATGGGAGTTTTATTAAAGCAGAAAAAAAGACTGAAAGCAAAGGAATAATAAAAAGCATGACCTATTATACCTAGATTAACATCTTCAGAACAGGTGCTGTGATTTTATTTCTGTTACCACATATGACATTTAATTATTATTAGTCTTGGATATCAAGGAGTTGATATATTCTTGGTATTTTGACTAATTGAAAGTAACTAACTTCATCTTGGTATTGGCTTTATATGTGATTTCTCAGCCTTTGGAATTCAGGTAACTTAAAAATTTCAGTCATCTTTACTAACAGAGGAAACATAAGCCAGTAATTTTGGTGCTAATCTAATTCAGGCCATTGAGTATTCTTTGTTGGCAAGGCTTTTCTGAATAAGTCTGAGCCATTTAGGGCAAGATCAAAAGAAAGGCAGCAAAGACTTATGAGTCAGGTGTTCCATCCCAAATTGCAGAGCCACCTACTAGTCCTGATATCACCTTTAATCACCAAACTACATCTGTCTTCCTGTGCTGAGCAGAAAACCATTTTTCTCAAACGTGGCTGACCTCCATAATTACAGCATTCACCCTGCTGCATCTTTCACAGGACAGTTACAGCCACTGTCCGGTGAATATGTAAGGAATTTAATTATTTAATACATTACTGGCAAAAACACCCACCTGTCATGGCATTTTATCTTTCCTCTTTCACAATGGCCTAAATATTGCTCCATGAGTGGCAAACACCACACAGCTTCAAGAGAAATTGAAGCCATGTCTCTCAGCTTCTTAAAGGATAGATTTTCAATGGTAGAAGGCAGTCTTTCCCATTTTCTGAAGCTATTCTATTGTCAAAAGAGTAGTTTAAGATTCCCTGGCCCATAAAAAATGAGAAAAAAAGCAAGATAGCAAACACAATATAACAGCCTAGGAGTCAGGAAAATGCATCTGAACTCCCCTCAAGCATCATGGATTTGGTCTGTCTTCTGGGGAGTGCCTGCTGTATGCAGAATGCAGAAACAATCTGCAGAGTAAAGTTTGTTAATTAGCTTTCATATTATGTCAGCTGTGGAATTGGGCCTTACGCCTTTCCGAGTTCCCTCCCCTTGTTAAATATATAGATAACTGGTATTTTCTCATGTCTGCAATGTATATAAAAAGAAAATTTTGTTAATTATGAAGTGCATGGATAATGTAATAGTGAAACCATTTAAATGTCAAATACAATTAAATTTAGTAATGCATCTTTCAGAAAAAAATGCTTCTTTTTTGGTAAAATAGATTTGGATTTTTTTTTTTTTTATGATTGTTGTATTTTGGGCATAGTTGTAAAAAATCAGAGATGCTGATAAGAGGATTAACTCATCAGAATATATATGTGTAAGAAGTTGCCTCATATGTATGAGACACAGTACTTGTGATAAAAATTCGTGTCTCATGAAGCAACCTCTTTGAAAACTTACGCCTTAGGTAGCCCCAAACTATATTTTCTGTTCAGTTTTCTTAATCTGTTCACTTTTCACTTCTGTCATTTACAGGTTCTTTCTATTGGTTTGTTACAATGGACAGTAAAAGAAGTTGCTGCTTTTTCTTTATGACTTTTGTGGTTCTCTCCTGTGTTTCAGAATTATCTTCAAAGGAATTAAGCTCAGTAAATAGTATAGTAATGCATGCAAGACTACTATCACATGGAAAAGCAACAGAGGAGTTGTAAAAAACCCCAAAATCTAAAGACCAAACAAACAGCAAAAAAACAAGCAACCAACAAATCAACCAAACCCCCCCCCCCAAAAAAAACACTAAAAAGAGAGCAAAGCTATGCAAATGAGACTGCAAAATCTTGAAAAATGAAAATTCCTTCTCATGTATTAAAAAAATAAATTAATATATTAACCATATATATGATCTCATTCTGCTTTTTCAATAGAGTTTTTAGACCAAAATATATACAAAAAAATATATTTTGAGGATACCATAGCAAGCCCTATTTAGTTTTACATGTGAAAATACACATAATTAATCGACTTCCAGAAGCAGACTTGCTCCAAATTTAGATGATATGACCTCAGCTATGTTATTAATGCAAAAAGTTGATAGTGGTTAGAGCCAACTAATTATATATCTGTTTTAAGAATCAAACAATTGAATCTGTTAAAATACTATTAAAATAAAAAGCTAAGTACAGAAAAGCTTATGTAAGATTTTAGGTAAAATAAGTATTAGAACAATTGTAGCTTGAGAAGTAAAGGAAGGAACTAGCAAGTAGTATTCATGGCCGCTCATTTTAATTTAAGTCCCATCTAGAATCTTTTCAAGTAATTCAAACACACCAGCTTTGAACCATCTAGTGTAGGTGAACTTTCAGGACTGGTGGTTCAGATTCACAGGTGGCTTCAAATCTTCAAGGAAAGGCTGGCTGACAACCCAGAAAAATCATGGTTGTTGTTGCTCTTACTTTCTACTGTAGAAGCAGAATACAGGCTTCTTGGGGAAGGAAGGCTGGTAAGTAATTGAGATTGAAAAGGAATCTAGATAGAATACAGTTGATTTATAGAATACCAGAATACCAGGTTGGGAGGGGAGCTCAAGGATCACCTGCTTCAGCCTTTCCTGGAAAAAGCATAATCTAGACTACATGGCTCAGCACCCTGTCCAACTGAATCTCAAAAGTGTCCAATACGGGGAATGATTCAATGTTCTCATTGTAAAATAATTCTTTCTAATCAGAATCTTTCCAGGTTCAACTTGTATCTATTAGTCTTTGTTTTTCCATGTGATTTGTTGTAAAAAAAGTATTCTCTATCCTCTTTGTAAACACCCTTTTAAATACTGGAACATGGTGATAAGGTTTTCCCTGAATCTTCTTTTCTCAAGGCTGAACAAATGCCATCATCTCAGTCTTTCCTCACATGGCAAGTTTCCCAGTCTTTTAGTCATCTTTGTGACTTTTGCCTGGAATCTCTCCAGCCTGCTCATATCTCTTTAGTATAGCAGAGATCAAAATTGAAAACAGTATTTCAGGTATGGCCTGACAAGCACGGAGCATGGCAATATCTTCTTTATCTCTGCTGCTGATGCAGACCAGCATCCCACTGTCTTTCTTTGCCACAGCAGCACACTGTTCACTCATTCATATTGAGCTTGTTGTCAACCAGGTCACTCATGTCCCTTTCCACAGAGTTGCTGCCCAGCTGGATTGATCCCAGCCTGTGCTGGGCTTCTGGATTATATTTTCCCAGGTGCAAGACCCTATACTTGTTTTTGTTGAACTTCGTAAGGTTCTTGTTAGCCCACTCTTTCAGCCTATCCAGGTGTCCCTGCAGGTGTTGAGATATTCACTTACCCACTCAATTTTATAGCAGCCCCAAAACTTCATCAAGGTACACTTGATCCCATGATCCGGATCTCTTATTAAGATATTAAAAAGCCTTGGTCTCAGTTTTGATCCTTGGGAGATTCACTCAGGACTGGTTGCCAGTGTGAGAAAGAGCTGCGTACCTTTGTTGAGGGATTACTGAGCAACAAGGCTAGCACCATTTAAAAAAATTTGTCTCCTCTGTCACATGGCCTGTTCTACTTATTTACTGGCATTTTCTGTATATTCAGTCTGTATAGAAAGCACAATTGCTATTAGTATCTTGATATAAAACATGCAGGAAACTATTATGTGGTATATGAATTTAAAAAAAGGAAAATGAAAAAAATGAAACGTCACAAATTAAATATTAACCAAATTGATATTTGTATTATGATGCCTAATGTAACCAACATATCTTTTTTCTAGAAACAACCATTGCGAGAATGTAAGAAAAATCATGTTACAAACATGCACGAAGCAAAAATGTCTGAAAGGACTATATAGACCATTTCCCTCTCTTTCTTGAACTTAAATCTGTTAGGATCACTCCTCTGATGTGAGAACTGTCAAATTTGTAAGCACGGTTTTGTATTATCTGTTTTATAAAACAGTTCCTTTCATCTTCAGTTTCTGTCATCCACAGACATCCACAGCCAAAGATACTTCTCTTGTTCCAGCTGATTCTCTGTATCAAATTTGAATCTCTAGAGGTTTTAAGAAATTTTAATTTTCCAAAAGATGTAAGAGACCTGATCTATGAGATTACTCAGGAAGTCACAGGGCCAGGAAGGGCTGTTCAATGAGGTCAGAGCTAGCAGTATCTGAGATTAGTAGATGCAAAGCCTGTTCTCCAACACAGGCTGGATATAATGAGAAGTGGGGAAGGGTTAAATGTCCACGATAAACTGTAGAAGGTTAAAGACCGAGATACAAAGAGGTATATGAGAAAGTCATCTGGAACAAGCAGAAGCTGAAGCAGATTTTGTAAAAGTCATGCAAAGGAAACTGAAAAATTTGTACCTAGTAGGAAAAGTCTAAGCTTGGAAACAAGTTTTCCATGTGTCAGTGCTTCTTTGTGGAAGTTCATGAAACTCATAGGTGAAAATTTCTCTTTATTTTGGCAGTACTAGTGTCAATAGTTGCTGCACTCATTTGTACAGCACAGGATACAGTGGGTTTAAAAGAGAGCCCCAGCTCTTGAGATTTCATCAGGTTTGTTTCTGATTATGGTTCAGTACTAGCAATGTTATCCTAAATGCTGCTAAGATGTATGCATGAATATAATAATGTGAAGATGAGAGTATCTCAAGTAACTAAAGAAACACTTCACAGAAGTTTAATTTCCTATTCCAGAGCAGTTATTTAGCTCTTGGAGAAAAAACCCATTTTACAAAAGTAGCACAATGTGTAAAGTGTGATTATCCCTTCCACAGAAGAGTGACATTATTGTGACAGTAATCCTTAGGTGACAAAATACATTGTTTCCCCAGTTTAACACTTTCAGAATGCCTAATATTCTAATAAATTAAACAAATTAGCAGCGTTACCAAAACATTCTAGTTACACTTCCTTACTCTTAAATTAAAAAAGAAAAACAAAACAAAAAACCAAAAAAGACCTTATTTGTTTTTCAAGAACCTGTTTTCTCTATGACATCTTTTTTATTTTCTGACTTTGTTTGATTTCCAGTAACTATCCAAATGACATTGTCCCTTAGTACTAATTGAGGGACTGAAGAAAGTAACTAAAACAGTTTTGGGGAGATGAAAATTTATGGAGCAAAAGTGTAACCAAGCATTCAGAAGCCTCGTTTCCAGAAATAAGGAAAGGTTTGCACAGCCTCTTGTATTTCTGAATCATCCTGTCATCATTAATTCAAATGTGCATAGCCCTCTGTACAAAAATATTCACAAACGGTAGGCAGCAAATTATGCCCATAAAATGATACACTGAATTCATGTAAGCATATCCTGACTATATAGAGAAATTGTGAGCATAAATTGATAAAGCAGTGGTCACTCACTGCTGGAAGTGGTCATTTAAATGCTGCAAGACAAAGATCCTTGTGTAAGAGCCATCCACCATTGGCAGTGGCTGGTCTGTTCTGTACAGTTTTTATGCCCTCTACTCCAGCTTGGGTGTGCACTTTTCTAGTTTCTGAATAAACCTGCAGTGATTCAGAAAACAGATGCTATAAAAGTGATGTATCTGTTTTCATATGATTGCACAACAATGAGAGAATTGTCTGGCCAGTGATCTGTGTTTAACTCTTTGCTTAAGCTGTGGAAATACAGTTTTTCTCCACACATTCTTCATTTTCCCAGACATTTCTGCTTCTAACTTTACAAAGGAGTACTTAACATGATATTCAGGCTAACATGATATCAGATACCTTGGTTTTGAAAGTCCTAGGCAGTGTTTTTTTCTTCCAGTTTATCCTCTTTTTCTCACTGTGAAAGTTTTTTTTTTTGCTAGAGTCATCCAGATTGCAGTGAAAGTGTGCTCAGTTTTTTTGCCTTTGAGATAGCATTACAGTTAAGGCATAATCCTATGCAGTTAGAAGGTAGTATCCTGCAGTTAGAAGTGGTACCCTGTCAGGTGACAAATGACAGGGGAAATTTTTTATCCCCTAGAACAATGGTTCTATGAATGATTGGTGGCCATGGCATCATACCATATCAGAAGAAAATCATACCAGAGGTGGGATTTTTAATTTTTTTTATAAAGACAAATTCTCTGGAGGAAAGAGATTAAATTTTAAAAGTCTTTTGTTATCTAGCTAGGTTTGATAAACAGATTGTCTTTTTTGAACATTTTGATTTGTGCCCCTGCAGCATATAAATACAGACTTTCAAATTAAAACAAACAAACAAACAAACAAACAAACAAGAAAAGCCACCTTCATGTTTAATGTTTTTTAGTTAACAGTTTGCACTTAGTTTTTTCAGACTTCATGTTCTGTGTGGCCATTTGGAAGACAAATGCTTAAAATTAGGCACAGAGTGTTCTCGTTTGTTGGCACCTGCATCATTAATTGACCTAGTTTCTAAGTCTTGTGAAAATAATTATGAGACTTCAAACTGAAGCTGGAATTTTCAGGAAAAAAATAGAAACAAAACAAAAACAAACACCACTGACTTGACACCATTTCATTTAACAGCAAGAGTTAAGTTCTGTTCTTATTAGTAGATAATCAAAATCCACTATCCAGCATGACTTAACAAGAAGAAATGCATTCTAGCTAGACTTATAATGTTTACTGCATTTCTTGTACCAGTGACTGGTATACACATATTTCATAGAAATAGTGAACATAGGCTACAGACATAGAATATTTAACTCGGAATAGTTTGAGTTGAGAGGGAACTTTTGAAGGTCCTCTAGTCCAACCCCAAATTCATTATGAAAATTACTTCATGCTGTTTTACATCAAAATTATGATATTTATGATTAAAAAAATAAAAGAAGGTTGTGAAAGCAACTTACTCTGCTCCTAATTGCAATCCTTCATTAGTGAAAATGTCACATACAGAAGAGCCGAATGATACATAAATATGTCCATTTGACTATGACAGAAATGAGACATTAATTGGAGGAAGGAAAGAAGAAATTAGTTTTTGGGCCTTAAATACTTCCTGATATAACACTATGTATCACAGACACTGATTTTCTTTGCTTTTATCTTCAAGGAGCTCCAGATACTTTATATGATCTAGAGTCTAGCCCTCAAGTCTCAGCCATTTCCTTCATTTCCCATACAGCTTTGTGCCACAGAATTATAACCTGCTGAATGGGTGCCTATTGGTGAAAAAGTCAGATACAGGTAATATTCCTGCAATTCCTATGTCTCCTGCAAGTATGTTTTCATAACTAAAACAGTAAGGGGCACTTACTTAAAGACCCTTCACTTATATTCTCAGTTTTCTCATATTGGCAGTCAAAACTGACACCTGGTTTCTTTACAGAAGTTGTTCTTTTGATGAATTGTTCCTGAGTGAAAATGGGAAGAGCAGCAGAAGAGGAGGAATTTCAAAATACATTAACCAGGCATTTTGACTGAAGTTCTGAAGCAATCAAAATCTGCAGGGGGCAAAGCCATAGCTTGCTTGGTTTTCTCTTCCAACTTTCCGGTCTCTTAGACTTACAGACTCTTAACAGACTGCTAGCTAGTGACTCTGAGTTTGGCAAAGAGAAGTTGAGCAACAGATGCAGAAGGCAAAACAAACAAAAAAAAAGCCAACAACCAAAACCACAAAACATGTACAAAGCAGCAATGTTACCTTTATACTGATTACAAAGAATAAGCTAATTTATTGTACAGAAATCTCCCAACCCCTTTTACTTATCAAAAAGAAGATGTTACAGTCTAGAGCATTCCTTGTAGTTTTTTCTTTATTCATATTCTCTGACTTTTGTCTTTCTTTTTGTTTAAATTCTTGCTACACCACTAGCTTTCTCTATCTCTTCTACCTCCTTGTCCTCTATCCTGCCCCTGCTTGATTTGGTAATGAATTTACCATTATAAGATACAGTCTCTGCTCTGCTTCAGAAATATATGTAATATAGAATACAGATCATAAAGGTAACTAACCATGAAATACGGAGGTAAGCAGCCATTATGGTGGAAAGAGACACATAGTATTAAAGTGATACCTAAAAAGACATCTAAGTCGATTTTAAGAAAACAAAAACCCTGCTGAGGTAAAGAGATCTCTCAGACCTAAACATTCATCACCGTGAAAGTAATGAAGGTCCTTTAAAGGATAATTACAGACCCTTTTGAATACTTAAAGCCCCGTTAAGAGTCTGAGAAACATTTAAATGGCTTAGGGAGTCATTACAAGAAAAAATATATGGATAGAAGGAAACACACTATCAAGATGATTAGGTGCGTTAGGGCTAACAACACATCATTTTTTTAATAGAATATGTATCAAAATTATTTACATATTAAGATATGTACAGATAATGTTTGGCCATGAAGGAAATGCCACCCAAACCAGTTACTCCAAAGGTAAATTCTGTGGAAGTAGGATGCAAAATTACTATATATTCTTCATAGCCCTTTGTAAAACAGTTCTACATATTTGGTACACTGAATGGGGATACTTATAGTCCTTCTTCTGTCCTCTTGTGCATGCTTAAGAGAGGTCCCAGAGTATCAGGATTCTCTAATTCCTCTGCTCAGAACAGACACACAAATTAAATAAACAGGGTTTGTTTGGTTTTTTTTTCCAAAACACAAGAGCTTCATTATGACTACATATATATACCATTGGCAAACCTGTGTAAAACTAGCAGTAGTTTGTCTGAAACCTATACTCAGGCATAATCACTTGAAATTTGTGATGTAAAATACTAGGTGTGCAGTTTCTGTAAATCTATTTATGCAGCATTTTCCTGCTCAAAAACTGAGAGAGAAATACACGTATGTTACAGATTTATATTTCAGAGCATAATGTTGCACTCTAAATACATGGTCAAATTCTTTGTTATGTAGAAGCTCATCTTTGTAAAAGGAAAAAGATAAATTCAGCCAGTTGGATTTGACCTCTGATCACATGGTGATGCCCTTATTCGTATTCGTGAACATACAGAATGACTCTATTGTACAGTTTCATGAAGCCACATCCTTTGAAATTGGTAATAATTTGGATTTGAAGATTGGTGCTGGAGTAGATATTTATATTACATACAAAAAAGTTGTAGTTTTGTTTTTCAATAAGAAAAATATCTACAAGGATCTCCTTTTTGTCCTGATTTTCTCAGCAGCAATTACCTCTATCTTTAATATGCTAGAAAATTTTCAAGGTAAGTTGCTTGTGAATTAATAAAACAAAATGAAATTTCTGAAAAAAAAATATTTCTCATTATGTTACTTTAAAAATCTATATTGATCCATTCTTTCAAATCAGAATGTTCTAAAACTTACATTTTGAACATAAAAACACGAAAATCTGTTTTATCCATTGTAGAATGCTAGTGGATTTCTACTCTTTGTTTAATTTCTATTGGTCATTTCATGGAAGAAGGTAAATAACACTCAAAAAACTCAAGTAGCATGCACCTGAACTTGCTTTTGAGATTAGGAAATAAACATCTGAACATATAGATAATAGCTTGTATGGACACAGATTTGCAGCTAGCCCCAAAAATATTTTTCACAGTATGTAATCAAATGAATAAGTAAAGTCATCAAATATTTTTCCTGTTTGATAATAACTGTATGTCCACTGGGCACAGTAACTATGACAGGCTTCCTTACGTGTAAAAGTTTGTTTGAACTGTTTTTGCAACAGAGGTGGAGCTTGCAGAAATAACCCCTGGAGGGTGCAGACACGTAACCAGTCTTGGCTGCGTTAGTAGCCTGGGGAGTCACGGGCTAAGCACGGCACACTTGTGCCAGAAGCCTGGATGCAGTACAGCTTCACAATAGCAGAAGTACAAAGATGTCTTTATATTCCTCTCTCCTCAGTAACAGCCAGGGATTTCTTCCACCCTGCTCAATACACTCCAGATCCATAATAAAGGTGAAGGGCAAAACAATTCTGAAACCCCAACTGCTGTATTTATTTTGAAGATATGCACGCCCAAAGATGCTTTATAGTCACAAACACAAATCAATACTTGACAGATTCAGATTTCTGGAAGGTGTACAGGAAGAAAAGCACAAATGTCTCCTGGTAGGGGTAGCTGTGCATAAGTAAGTATATTGAAACTACTGATAAATGTGCAATGTAACTTATAGCTGGGTGTAAGTTGAACAGCAGCACAGACATGGCTGCCTTGCAACAGTCACTATTAAAAAGCACATAGCACAGCTGAAACTGACCAAACTAAGCAAAAAACAGTGTAAAATAAATGATCTTTAATTCATTCATTTCATTCATTCATTTCAATTAATTTAATGTATGTATTTTATGAGTATTTTAATTTGAATTTCTGATTATTTTTAAAAGACTGGTTTTCCAGATCAGATCTTGTTTGAGTAAAGGAGCGTTTTTTTTAAAAAAAGGTATCGGTTATTGCAATAAGAATTTACATCACAGAAAAATCTGTATACAAAAAATAGGACCACCCAGTTCTCTTAAAGCACATAGTTATGTCTTCCATTTATGTATTATTTATATTTATACACTTTCTCTAAGAAAAAAAAGGCTGTCAACCTTCAGTTGTTTCATAGAAGATAAATTGTGGATTATCTGTTCCATGAAGATTCATACCACAAAAATTAAGTGAAAATGTTTTAGAAAACACCAAGTAAAAAGCCCTACACGTACTCAGGATTCTCAGAATAGATGTCTAGAAAGTAAGCCACACTCTTAAATATTTGAACATTGCATTACAATCTGGGGATTTTTTAAGGAAAAGTAGCTGTCACATACAAAAATTCAGCGTGGGTGTTTACTCCCCTAACTCCCTGTCAAGGTGAAGATAAGCTGATGTGTATTTCACCTTAATGACTCTATGTAGCTCCTATTAACTTTAACGGCCTAATGTATTTGTCAAGAAGAACAAGGCCCTGGAGTCAATTTGCAAAGTTTTCATGAATTTCACTAGTTGGTTGAAGGTAAAATACAAAAATAACACATTTACTTTGCTTAGAGGAAAATTAAATAATGCTAGGTGGTACAAGAAAATAGGAAAAACTTAATCCTTCTATATTGTTCCATGTTTTACCAGACCATACTTATATTTAAAATCAATTCACAGTCTGCTGAAATAAGTAGTCTTCATTTAAATGGGAACAATTAGTCAAATGGCGCTTCAAGCTACAGATGTGCTAAGCTATCTGCTAATAATTTCATCTAAAGATGCATCAGGATGGAAGACCGACATCTGAACTTTATTTTTTGCGTTATTTAAAATCTGTTCCCAGGAGATTATAGCAACATATATATCCAGAGCTATGCACAACTCATATTTCTGTTCCTATGTTTTGTGAATGCAAATTCCTGCTCTGATTAGTTAAAAAAATGTAAAGGTGTCCTCCATCATCTTCATTATTATTTCAGACCTCTGTCCCTTGTCTGCAATTATGAAGTTGTTATCCAGTCCTGGTTAAGCAGGGAGGTCCCAGAACACCAGGAGGTATAGTTAGTCACTGATTACCCAATCTGAGGGCTCATCTACAAGGGCAGGAAGGAGGATCTGGGAAATTATAGGACTGTCATCCTGGTCTTGTTGCCAGGGAAGGTCGTGGAACAGATCATTCTGAGTGCAATCATGTGGCATATGGAGGACGACCAGGGCATCGGAGCAGCCATAAGTTTGTGAAAGGCAGGTCCAGCCTGACTAACCTGATCTCCTTCTATAACAAGGTGACCTGCATATTAGATGAGCAAAAGGATGTGGATGTAGTCTATGGACTTTGGTAAAGCCTTTAACACCATATAAAACCTTTAACACCATAATACAGCGGGTACACTGTATTCTTCTGGAGAAACTGTCTTTCCATGGTGTGATGGGTGCACTCTTTGCTGAATAGAGAACTGGCTGAATGGCCAGGCACAGAAAGTGGTGGTGAATATAGTTAAATCCAGTTGGTGGCTGCTGCCCAGTGGTGCTCCTTAGGGCTCAGTATTGGAGCCAGTCCTGCCTAATAAATTTATCAATAATCTGGTTGAGCAGATCAAGTGCATCCTCAGTAAGCTGACGGATGGCACCAAGCTGAGTTGGAGTGTTGATCTGCTGGAGTGTGGGAAGGCTCTGCAGAGAGGGATCTGGACAGGATGATGGGCAGAAGCCAATGGTATGAGGTTTAACACGGCCAAGGGCTGGGTTCTACCCTTGAGTCACAACAACCACAAGTAGTGCTACAGGCTTGGGACAGGCTTTCTGGGCTGGAGAGTTGCCGGGTAGAAAAAGGACATGGGGGTGCTGATGGATAATGGCTGAACACAAGCCAGCATGTGCCAAGTGGCAAAGAAGGCCAATGGCATCCTGTCCTAGATCAGCAATAATGTGGCCAGCAGTGATTTCCCCCCTGTACTGGGCACTGGTGAAGTCACACCTTGAATCCAGTGCTCAGTTTTGGGCCTCTCACTACAGGAAACCTGCTGAAGAGCTGGAGCATGTCTGCATGTCCAGAGAAGAGTAATGGAGCTGGTGAAGGGTCTGGAGCACAAGTCCTATGAGGGACGGCTGAGGGAGCTGGGGTTGTTTAGCCTGGAGAAAAGGAATCTGACTGCAGATCTTATCACTCTCTACCACTGCCTGAAAAGAGGCTGTAGACAGGTGGGCATTAGCCTATTGTGCAAGATAACAGGTGATAGGGAAAGAAGAAACACTCTCAAGTTGTGTCAGGGGAGTGGTAGATTGGATATCTGGAAAAATTTCTTCACTAGAAGAGTGGTTAGGCATTGGAACTGGTTGCCCAGGCAAGTGATGGAATCACCATCCCTGGAAGAGTTAAAAAAAAACATGTGATGCTGGCATTTTTGAGTGTCATTTAGTGATGAACGTGGCAGTGTTGGGTTAAGGGTTGGACTTCATGATCTTAGAGGGCTTTTCCAACCATGATGATTCTATCATTCTAAGTTCCTGAAAAAGGAGGAATTGTCCTGCTCTGTTCTGCACTGATACAGCCTCATCTTGAGTGCTGTGTACAGTTTTGGCCACCTCAATATATGAAGTACATAAAGCTATTAGAGTGTCAGAAAGAGAGCAACAAAAACGTTGAAGTAGCAGCTGAGGTCACTTGGTCTGTTCAGCCTGGAGGAGACAGAGGACAGACCTCACTGCAGTCTATTATTTCCTCATGGGGGAAGAGGAGGGGCAGGCACTTCTCTTCTTTCTGGTGACAGTGACAGGACCCAAGGGAATGGCCCGAGGTTGTGTCAGGGGAGGTTTAGGTTGGATATTAGAAAAAGGTTCTCCACACAGAGGGTTTTTGGCCACTGGAACAGGGTCCCCAGGGAAGTGGTCACAGCATCAAGCCTGAGAGAGTTAAAACGTGTTTAGACAAGGCCCTCAAGTACTTGGTGTGATTCTTGGGGTTGTCCTGTGCAGGGACAGAACCTGGACATTATGATCCTGTCCTGATGGATCAGGATATTCTCTCATTGTATGATTCTATGCAGATTATGTCAGACTTCAGTATGTAGGGCTGTAAAGGTTCAATCAGAGCTTATTAAGCTACACTGACAGTCTTCACACCCCAACCATTACCTTAAACTAACAAAGGTAAAATGGAAATCCTAATCTCTTTTTTCAAGCTTTTTGAAAGCTCTCTTTTCTATTCCTCTTGAGGTTTTTTCTCTTTTTCCCTTTTCGTTTTTTTTTCACTTTTTCATTTTGTCATCTTTTACTAACATCTGAATGCAATATTTAGTTCTCTTTCTCTAGATCTTCACCTCTCTATGTTCTAACACATTTCTGCAGAAGAATATCACATGAAAATGGCTACTCTTCTCTAGCTGCATAAATAAATATATTGTGCCAATTCATTTCCCACAATTTAATTTCTGAGATAGATTTTTAATAACCTTGGTAAATTTGTCTTGCCACCCCACGAAAAATTCATCTTAGAGGCCATTTATTAGCTCTTTTCTTTTAATCAAGTTTCCTCATAGAGTGGTCACTTTCCATCCCACCACTTGATGTCACATTCCTGCATTGAAACAGTACTATAGTTTTGCTTACATTAAACTCTTTGATAAAAAAATTAATATTGTAATGTATTTTTTGGTTAAAGGAAGCAGTGTCTGAATACAAACAACTTCAAACTTAGATGAATCTACAAATCCAGTACACATAGACTAAGACCAACAAGATTTTTAATCATTGTTGGTAACATCTATCCCAGCAGTCTAGAGTAAAAAAAAAAAACAAAAACAAAATCAGTCTCTTTAATATTGAACCAACCTGAATATAGTATTTTTAATATTTTACAGCATACTCATTGATTTCCAAAAAATTTATTGGATTTTTTTTTTTTTTGCACAGTTGTAGGCAATAGTATTTACTAAGCATCAACATTTTCTAAATGTATAATGTCAAAAGCTATCTATGCAATTGTGTTACTATAATACACATCTTGTTTGACTTTAAAAATATAGCGCTGTTCCTTGCACAAACCATACCTACAACACAAATCCTGTAGCTTCAACATAGAAAGGAGATTAATGATAAGTTCAGAAGAAACATGTGATTTTTCAGTCTGTGAGGTGCAAGACATAGGCCTTCTTAAGTGTTTTTTCTTCCCCACAGCACTGAGGACAGCACACGAGTTTTTAAATGACAGATGGCATAATGGGCAATCAGTTATGAAGAGGATGCGTCTTCATAGATATTATTCTGCCAGATGTTATATTAAAAGTGGTATAATTTTAACTTACTGCCTGCTCAGAAATAAATTCTCTCCTACAGACAGGTCACAATATAGATCCCCTTAAACCCACTTGGAAATAGAAAGAAACAGAGTGGGTCTTCAAATTTGTGGATTCATTTGACAATTGACAGCCCCCATGAAAGCTAAGACAGCAAACTTGTAATTATGCATATGAACTGTCCACAGACAGGGCACATTTATATGCTTATACATTTATATGCTTATTAGTCAAACATCTCAAATATTAATATGTTTGGGTTTTTTTCCTCCAAACTCTTATTCTTTTTTCCATCTGTAGTCCTGATTTCTGTAGTTACAATGGAGTGCACAATTTGTTATGCACGTGCTCTCAGAGTAGGGATGGAATAAGATGCCTTTGCTACATTTAATAAATTGCCAACATAGTTTCTTTTGTTGTTGGTATTGTTGGGATTTAAAGGATTTTGGCTTTTAATGGTGGATGTCTACAAGTATAAGAAAACTCTNATGGCCCGAGGTTGTGTCAGGGGAGGTTTAGGTTGGATATTAGAAAAAGGTTCTCCACACAGAGGGTTTTTGGCCACTGGAACAGGGTCCCCAGGGAAGTGGTCACAGCATCAAGCCTGAGAGAGTTAAAACGTGTTTAGACAAGGCCCTCAAGTACTTGGTGTGATTCTTGGGGTTGTCCTGTGCAGGGACAGAACCTGGACATTATGATCCTGTCCTGATGGATCAGGATATTCTCTCATTGTATGATTCTATGCAGATTATGTCAGACTTCAGTATGTAGGGCTGTAAAGGTTCAATCAGAGCTTATTAAGCTACACTGACAGTCTTCACACCCCAACCATTACCTTAAACTAACAAAGGTAAAATGGAAATCCTAATCTCTTTTTTCAAGCTTTTTGAAAGCTCTCTTTTCTATTCCTCTTGAGGTTTTTTCTCTTTTTCCCTTTTCGTTTTTTTTTCACTTTTTCATTTTGTCATCTTTTACTAACATCTGAATGCAATATTTAGTTCTCTTTCTCTAGATCTTCACCTCTCTATGTTCTAACACATTTCTGCAGAAGAATATCACATGAAAATGGCTACTCTTCTCTAGCTGCATAAATAAATATATTGTGCCAATTCATTTCCCACAATTTAATTTCTGAGATAGATTTTTAATAACCTTGGTAAATTTGTCTTGCCACCCCACGAAAAATTCATCTTAGAGGCCATTTATTAGCTCTTTTCTTTTAATCAAGTTTCCTCATAGAGTGGTCACTTTCCATCCCACCACTTGATGTCACATTCCTGCATTGAAACAGTACTATAGTTTTGCTTACATTAAACTCTTTGATAAAAAAATTAATATTGTAATGTATTTTTTGGTTAAAGGAAGCAGTGTCTGAATACAAACAACTTCAAACTTAGATGAATCTACAAATCCAGTACACATAGACTAAGACCAACAAGATTTTTAATCATTGTTGGTAACATCTATCCCAGCAGTCTAGAGTAAAAAAAAAAAACAAAAACAAAATCAGTCTCTTTAATATTGAACCAACCTGAATATAGTATTTTTAATATTTTACAGCATACTCATTGATTTCCAAAAAATTTATTGGATTTTTTTTTTTTTTGCACAGTTGTAGGCAATAGTATTTACTAAGCATCAACATTTTCTAAATGTATAATGTCAAAAGCTATCTATGCAATTGTGTTACTATAATACACATCTTGTTTGACTTTAAAAATATAGCGCTGTTCCTTGCACAAACCATACCTACAACACAAATCCTGTAGCTTCAACATAGAAAGGAGATTAATGATAAGTTCAGAAGAAACATGTGATTTTTCAGTCTGTGAGGTGCAAGACATAGGCCTTCTTAAGTGTTTTTTCTTCCCCACAGCACTGAGGACAGCACACGAGTTTTTAAATGACAGATGGCATAATGGGCAATCAGTTATGAAGAGGATGCGTCTTCATAGATATTATTCTGCCAGATGTTATATTAAAAGTGGTATAATTTTAACTTACTGCCTGCTCAGAAATAAATTCTCTCCTACAGACAGGTCACAATATAGATCCCCTTAAACCCACTTGGAAATAGAAAGAAACAGAGTGGGTCTTCAAATTTGTGGATTCATTTGACAATTGACAGCCCCCATGAAAGCTAAGACAGCAAACTTGTAATTATGCATATGAACTGTCCACAGACAGGGCACATTTATATGCTTATACATTTATATGCTTATTAGTCAAACATCTCAAATATTAATATGTTTGGGTTTTTTTCCTCCAAACTCTTATTCTTTTTTCCATCTGTAGTCCTGATTTCTGTAGTTACAATGGAGTGCACAATTTGTTATGCACGTGCTCTCAGAGTAGGGATGGAATAAGATGCCTTTGCTACATTTAATAAATTGCCAACATAGTTTCTTTTGTTGTTGGTATTGTTGGGATTTAAAGGATTTTGGCTTTTAATGGTGGATGTCTACAAGTATAAGAAAACTCTGATTGGCTTTTGCTTTGCAAAACATGAAACAAACATTGCAAATTATTTTAAGAGAGACGTATCAGAGTTCTCTTAAATTTTCAATTTTTTTTTTGTAATTAAAAAAACCCCAAACTTTGTAACTAAGAAAATGAATCTATAAATAGCTGAAGGAATCCATAATTTCACTGATGCTACAACATAAAAGTCAGAAAATTAATTCTTTTCTGAGGAACATTTATTGGAATTAATACGGGGTTTGGTGCTTGGGTGTTTTTTTAATAATTAAACTTAGAAAAATTTGTTAATAAGCAGATTTAATTTCATTACAAAGCACTTGATAGATTCCCTCACAGTCTGCTGCAATACATAGTATTTAATTAGAAATGAACAATGAGATAAATGATATTCCAAAAGGAGTGACAAACTACCAGACATCAACATAAGTCCTTTTCTTAAAATGTGAATTTATATGTACTCTCACCCACAATGTATTTTTGCTTTTAGGTAAATTCTGTGTACAGAAGAAGTTATACAAAGTTATCCACTATGCTGAAATATGCTGTACATTGTGTAGAGATGTGGGTCCTTTTCCATATGGAACCAGCAAATCTTGTCACATCTAAAAGAACAAAATAACATTTGACTGGGTATGATGTCATCCAAAGGTCAAATCTTCATCCAAGCCATCCATAGCTTTTAATTGGACCAGGATGTTCACTTTTAAAACATGGAATAATTTTCCTGTTAAATTACAGTCTTTAGCTCATTGCTCATATAGATTTAATTTCATAGATAAGGGGACAAAGGAGCATCCAAAATCATTCAGGGTAAAATTACCTCAACAATTTACTGTATGGATATATCATGGTACCTGTTTACAGAATGCCCTCCCTCAGCTGTAAATACAACCAAACTACCCCATTTTAAAGGCCTGAAGAAAAACACCTACAGAATTCAGACAACGATGGGAAAGCAGTAAGAGACTCCCAAATTCCTTAAAAAAAAAAAAAAAAAAAAAGCAGCTCATGTGCTTCTATAGCTTCCGCAGTGATACCTTAACTTTTTATCTTACAGAGGGCTTTTATAGAGGACTATCAGATGCACCTGCCACTGTTATGTAGTAATCTTGCTCCAGGGATCCCCGGTGTGGAAAACCAAATTGGAAACAGCTGCTCAGCTCAACCTACTGCTGATTCAGTAGGCCAGCACAGGTAGCAAAGACTGCACCCACACATTCCTTTCTCATACTTTCTACAAGCAGCAGGACAGCCTTCTGTAAAATGTAATTCAAACCATTTATTTTAAACCTTTTGACATTGAATCTAGAATCCTTTCAGACCTGTGCTATAACACTTGCTCCAATTATCGAATGTTCCTGCTCTATCTCAGCCTTGCTAGAAGCTTAGAGCCAAAACTGACAGTTTACATTAAACCACGTTACTTGCTCACTACCACACACACAGAAGAAAAGTACACCTAAAAAAGTGAAAAATTATGAATTTCTTTTCAAAAAATCACGAAAATCACGAAATCTAACTTCTGTGGAATAGTGCAACAAGCAGCATCCTCAGTCATTACTATTCCAGAGGTATGCAACCCTCATCGAAATAGACATAGCTCATCACTGTTAACAAAGTTTTCAGACAAAATAAAATAAAGTTACCAGGCAAAGTTGATTCATAGCATAAATCCAGTAGCTGTATTAGTGTAAGGAATCAAAAGGTTACACTATGCTTTAGTCAGTGTTGTCCATCAAATAGGGAGTATAAAGCAAAGGGAAGGTTGCAAGCCAAGTAAGATTTTATTGCCATCTGTTGCCAAACGAAAATTTTTTCTTCATACTTCGCACTATTCATTTGGTCTTCAGAACAGTCTAAGCCAACTGAAAAGGTAGACACAGAAGAATTTTGTAAATTTATTGGCTTCTCGTAATTACCCTGCAAAATAAAGGGAGGGGATGAGAGTAAAATAACTGAATAGCAATCTGTCAAAGATCAGAAAAGTAAGCCAGGTGAGAGTGGGGCAGAAAATCATCCTTTTAGGCCATAACAGGTTGAAAATTTTGTATAGAAAACTTGTACATGAATTCAAGAAAAAACGAAGTGTGAATAATCAGAGCACCTCTGGAATGTTGTAGAACTGGGCTGCAATCTAGCTACTAGAGTGTACAGAGTTGCCATTGATTTAAGACACTATTTCAGCAGAAAAGATTTTGGTAAACCCTAGGCACCCTGTGGACCACAGGAAGGTATCAAGACCCATGTGATGGGTAATGGAAAGCTGTGGTTCTTGAGATCTTTCACATACAGGAAACACATACTTTCTTCCAGTTTCTTTCAGGCTTATCTTAAGTCTCTTTACATTGAATTTTAAATCCTTGGAGCAGACAGAAATGCCATTATAGTTTACATATAAAAGCATTATCCGAGGAGGAAGCTTTTTGCATCTGAAAAGCAAAAGTTTACACGTTGCTATGTGACTTAGAAACTCTAAATAAAGTGTATTAAACAGTAACAAAAACTTACTTCTTTCTAAGAAATCTAAAGAGAGTAGATGAAAAGAATAATTTTAGACTATTTGCCTACAGTCATATGATATTTGAAAATTTATGTCAAAAACCAGAAAAAAAGGCATTTAATTTTTGTCATAACAATCAGGGGAATCACCTAAATGAAGCAGTATAAACTGTTAGTATATATATGAAGTATATATATGAAGTAAATAAATCTCCTTGAAAAGCTTCTCATGAAAGAATTCTGGAAAGAACAATTTGGGGGCAGCTAGTACAGGGTGAAGGATGAAGGGATTTCTATTGTGCCTTTTAAGGATACTATTAGGAGTTAAGTATAAGAATATTTACTTTTCAGAAGTTACAAGTAGCTTGAATCTCACAAAACCTGTTATTAATGATGGAATTGTGAAGCTCTAGTATTCAATTTTTATTATCATTTTTGCCGTGGTTTTATTGATTATCTATTAACTCTGATGGATTAAGGATATGGAAACTATGCTCTTGCTGCAGCTATGGAAAAATATATTCTTGTTAAACTAAAGCTGTGTTCTCTTTAGATCAGTAAATGTTTTCAGTCATTCTCAAATTTAATTTTTGTATATTCTAATTTTATACATATATCATGATGGTTTTGATATTGGCTGAGTATGAATCTAGAGATTTAACAATGTGATGTGAAAGAAGTATAGTTTCCTATTTTTTAGTGAACAATTAGCAGACTAGATTATAAAGTTTTGACACCTACTGGGAGGAGAAGCTTCATCTGTCTTCTATCCCTGCCTGCTATATCTAAAATCTACAGTAATCTACATTTCACGACCCTAACATATATTAAATTCACTTTTTACCCAGGCATAAACTTACATTTACATTTTTATTGTGCCAGTAGAACTAAGATGAGGTGGGGAACCACAACTGATTTGATTTGAAACATTGTAATTGTTATACAAATCTTATTATTTATGTTGTCCGCTGTTTGATCAGGTCAATCCCAGTAACTGAGGCTACGAGACTGAATTATGTTTTCTTTATAACTCTGCCTTTATGGTAGAATGTTTATTACTAGACAAACAACAGTGAGGGTGAAGAGAGGGCCAGAACAGAGCACTACGTCACTATTCTACTGCGCTTTTTAGTTTTGTTCCAGGAAAGTTTAATAATTTGGTGCAGGTGTGCAAGGAAGTATTTGTACCAATAAGTAGTTTGCTTCTGGAAAGGCTTTAACTGAAATTTAAGTAATAATTTTCTTTAATGGGCAGTGGGAGAAAACAATTTCAGTTGTTCCTGACCCATGTAAGAATTTAAATTAAATTTGACAAAAGTTTTAACTGCAGTTTCCATCACTACATTAACAAAATTTTGGTTCCTGTTCTGTTTTGTGCAATTATCCTTTGGCTAATGCATTTCTCCAATAAATATGTGACTTCCTTCCTATAGGATTTTTTCTTCTCGTTTCATCTCGCAAAAAGTCTCCTGTATCTGTCAGGCCACCTGGGTACTCTCAGGTAGCTTTTACTCTAATAGTTCTTATAAAGAAAATGAATACGGATTGTTTAGAAAAATAATAAACCCAGGGAATAACGATGGGGTTTTTTTTGCCTGATAAGTGGATTATTATGTGAGAGATTACCATTATTTATTATGATCCTAAATTTCACAACATCTTGAAAAATGTGTTATTCACAGAGACCTACTTTTGGACCCCATGCCCTTCCTTAGGATAAGCTCTACCTAGCAGACACAACTTACTTCTAAGAGCCAAATCAGATATTGTCACCCGATATTGCTATTGTTTCTGCTCTACTAATTTTAAGATATGCTTTCCTATGGATGGAAGATTGAACAGCTCTACAGCAATGCCAAATCTTTACTAGCTTTATGGATCCTAAATGACAGTCAGACCACCTCATGGTGGAAAGGTCAACCCGGGTGTGGAACACTGAACAAATCACAGTTCTGCCACCTTAATCTCTAATCTGTAAACTATATCAGTCCTATTAATATTCAAAGAAAACTCATGCTCCTGACAAATCAGAAGAACAAAAGGGGAGAGATTAATCAAGTTATGCACTAACCATCATAATGAGCCTTGGAAACTATAAAATGATTAATTCCCATCCAATGCAAAATTAACCCATTTTCAATGTTTACAGGTTCCATAGATTACAATATATCTTCTGCCTCATAGAAATCACTGAAAACATGAGATTTACTGGATCAGCATGTAATTCTCATCACAGTAGTGAGAAATCCAGACAAATGGGCACAAAATTTTGTATCTTCTTTCTGTTGCCTACTGGAGTCTTTGAAACTAAGCCATATTTTATAGATTTAACATCATAGTGTGGCCTCACATTTCAAAAAACAAAACCTGGTAGATTTGAAGCCAGCAAATTCAAGCAATTTCACATGTACAAATTTCTTCAGTTTCAAGATTATTTTATGGCAGAAATAAAATACCATAATCATTCATTCTTAAAGAAGAGGAAACAAAGACACCTACTTCATATTTTGATTAGTTAACTTACATTGCACAATTTTAAAATCCTGGCTTTAAATATCAAAATGTTGACACTGATCACCTTGAACAAGTTTGATAGAAGCATTTCTTCTGTCAGCATGTCTATCTTAATTATATCAACCTTCATAAATTTAGAATCATAAATTTGTACCATTAGCATAATTCCTAATTTTAATAGACCATGATTGTCAGATGAATACTTAGTTCAGAATATACATAGCACTGCTAAAAGAGGATCTTGCTAATGAAATATATGCTTTGATTAATAAAAATGACATTTTTCTATCACAGTTGTGAACTTCAAATAATAAATGCCTTTTTTATACTCAACATATTTTAAGGTAGGCTTTGAGAAAATTAAAATGTCAGTTTCAGGGTTAGTTATGATCCTACACAAACATTTTTGATTATTAATTATTTTATTAAAAATTTCAACTTTTATTTTAAAATGCTGATTATCCTTCTACAAATGATCTTTTACTCTTATTACTTTCCTAGTCAAATACAATTCACTGGAAGTAAGACCTTATTTTTACAGAGCTACATTTAAAGTGGTCACAATTCAAAACTAGTAAGAAGGCCAAAGTGGAAACATTTGTGCTTTATTTTCAGATGCTTGGAAGCATTGGTGTTGGACCTGTAACCTCCACCAACACATACCAAGGCAAGAAAGACTTAAAATATGTCCTTTTACAGATTCTTCTGTATTGAAGAATGATGAGCACATTCACACAAACAATTAAGTAAATATTGAAATTATCTCAGCACCATATGCATTAGTATCTCTTACAGTCGCATACATAAAAATTCACTTCATGGGATTCAGATGTCTCAGAAGCTCTCTCATACAAAGAGCTCAGATACTTGTATAAATACATTTTCATATTTATTTGTGCTACCACTTGGCTTTTAGGTGTAATCAGTTGAAAAAGGTGTAGGTCAAAGTAAAATGCCAACAAACTTACACAACCAAAAAACACATTTAAATTTGAGAGTCTTCAAGGTCAAAAGTAGCATAGCTGTTTGTGCATAAAGTGATTTTGCTCTGTCAACCATTATTATGAAATAGAATCTCTCAGAGCGTTATGTTTTGTCAACCAATGCTACAAAACAATCCATGAGATCATTGCTCAGAACTTCCCCCTCACCGCTCCTCGATGTTTAACTCCATGTTTTTGTGTAGAAAAGGGTGAAAAAGTAAATGAAAATCATCAGTTATGAAGGAATAAAAAGGGATTTAATACAGGTTTCCTGTGAAAGTACAGAAGTCTGTCTCAAGATATGTGGATTCAAAGAAATAATGCAGTTCTTGGAGACTGGTAGTATGCAATTTGAAACACCATTCTCTGATATGTCAAATTGTCCAGTAATGCTTATAAGTATTAATGATGGTGAATTTGAAACAGCCTACAAGTATTACTGATCCAGGAGAATTAGATTTTTACACTAAATTAAATATCCCATATGCAGCACTAGTTTGTATGTATCAGAACAACCCCATATTTGCCTGCTCACCCCAATGCCTTCATTTGTCTTAAATGAAGTATGAGACTATTTTGGAAAGAAACTGGAGGATTTCCTTGGTAATGTACTCAAATATGCATACTGTAGCCATTCATTTAAAAATGTTAAGTCTAATTCCACACCAAAGATGGCTAGGACAGCTAAAGGATTATCATCACTTGGATATTTGTTAAAGAAGAATGGTAGGTACAAAGGCAAAAAAGTCTCTCCTGTTTCCCAAAAGAGCCTCTTAGATTCCCCTTAGCCTTTTTTGACAGTAAGGAAAGTACAAAACTGAACTCAAAGAAACTGGCAGTATAGCACACGCTATGAAAGACCTTAAAAATTACTTTCTTAAATTGCCTGTGGGCTTAAGAAAAATAAATTCAGTTTGTAGATTTTCTATACAGAAATGAATGTGAGCATTGCTATTTGGATATGTCATAGTTGTTTCATGACAGTATATGTATGGCTTTTCTTTATGTGTATTGTTTATTTTCTGTTGTTCATTCATCATAGAGAGGTATTGATATTTATGTTACTCAAATTGTACAGACCCTGGATTTGAATTCATTCTTCTAATATCTTAAAATGTTCCATATGGGGAAAAAAAGGAAAAATCCTTTTATTACCTAGTTATTTGAAAGTAGGTAAACATCCTTAACTTTCAATTATTTATCTAATTTTTGAGCTGATTGTACTGCAAGTAGATTAGATCCAGTGGTGATTTTCAACATTTTGCATATCTCAATGTCTAGAAAAGAGATCTTTTAAGGGGCAACTTCACAAAGGTATCTAACCTATTGCTTTAGTCCTGCTTGCTAAGTAATTGCATTCCTATTCCCATCCTCAAATAGTCAGTTTTCCCTGCTTCCTTTGGAATATAAACCCAGATTAACTAATGTATTTATATGTTGGTTTCTTATATTTCATCCTTATTTTCACTTTTTTTTTGGTTGTGTTTTTCTTGGGGGTTTTTTGTTTGTTTGTTTGTTTGTTAATTTGGTTTTTTGGGGTGTGTTTTTTTTGTTTTGTTTTTTTTTGGTTTTTGTTTGTTTGTTTGTTTGTTTGTTTTGTTTTTGTTTTTTTTTTTTTTTCTTTTTTTTTATTTAATCTAAAAAGCTACCAGGCCTTTATTCAAGAAAGTCTCAATGGAAGGAGCAGCCATACCTCATAACAGTACGGGGTATATGAAACTGCATTTATGTATTTCAGAATGTATATGCCAGTTGAATTTCATTCAAGCCTATTATGAAAGAAATATATTTTTCTGCAGTAAATGGATGCTTTAAATTTGAATTAGGATATATGGTGTATAGACCCCTCCTTACTAGAACTTCAACAGATAAAATACAGTACAAAAATAATATTCAGGCACTTCAAAGTTGCTACTGAAGTTCTTAAAAAATTTGGATAACATATTCTGTCATCAGCTATGTTGAGCAGGGTCAAGTACGTAACTGAATTTAGGAAGTTATATTATCTTTTATAGTATCCATAACAAAATAAGATATTCAGAATGGATATAAGATTTTTTTTTTCCTTGCAGTCAGGCAAAATAAAGTAGATTATTCATAGAGGCCATTTAGGCATCCATATCCAGAGGTTTTCAAGCCCCACTTGATGAAGCCTTGAGCAACCTTGTGTGAGATAATAACTGATCCTTCTTCAAGAATGAAGGAAGTTCCTGAGGTCCTTCTCAACCTGAATTTTCCTAAAATTATTTTTATTCTCATTGAAGGGCAAAACCAGATGAAAAAAATATATATAAAGGAAACCAAATCCTTTTTAAAAAGATCTTAAAGAAGAGGTCCAAATTCCAGTATCTTGCAGATAACAAATCTATTATTAGTGGACAGGGTCACCAAATAAGTCCTGAAGTTTTTTCCCCTTTTTCTTGCAAATGTATTTCATTACATGAAATTTTATTTAAATGTATTTTTCCACTAACCTTTTAATTACCGATCGTCCATTAATTTCTTAATACAACAAACACCCAAAAAATTAAATAGATCAAAAATGCTAGTGATGAGGTTTTACTTTTTAAAATATTTTTATTTTCATTTATATGATACCTTTAAAAATATAGAATCATTACATAGTCATTAATGTTTCTTAATATATAATTAATAGATTAAGAAATAATTTGCTGCATTTGAAAACCCCCACTAAATGCAGTACAAATTCTATTTCAGTAGCCATCCTATCCTAAATTCTTACGAAGCAGAAGCTCTACTTTGTTTTTAGAAACTGACTAAAATGCATTAATGTAAAACAAAACTAAAATAAACTATTTAAGTGTAAACATCTTTCTTGCTGATTTAAATAATAATTAAATTTTATGATTTAAATTACTACATATAAATAAACTCATGGAGTACAAAACACACAATGATATCAGTAGTGACATCTTGAACTAAAATTTGAAAATGCAGTCACATTCTGAGATCACAGGAGAGGAAGGTTAACTAGCAGATTAATTGGTACATGTACTTTAATGAGAAAAACTGAAAGAATTGTGCATGAAAGATAACATTAATCTCAAATAAGTTCATGTTTCAATGACTTTAAAAACAATAATAAAAATTAAGTACATGTTATTTCATTTCATTATTATGTTGCTACATTTCATTTGCTTCTGTTAAACAACCTTTTTCACATTTATAGGAGGAATAATAGGATACTGTAAAAAAAATATACTGAAATACACTATTTACATTTAAACAAAACCCAATGACCAATAATTTGTTCGAAAGAGCCAGATTTATCAATGATTATTAAAAGCAAGCATAACCTAGAGTTACATAATAACAGCTTAGACAACATCAAGCCATATTAATTTTTCCAGGTATTAATCTAATTTCATACAGTCAATTTCTCTCCACTGCCAGCTATGTCAGTTGATGCATATCTTGTCCCAGTTTTCCTGGTTACTGATGGTTACCAAAAGACATTTTTTTCTTATGGACCACAGCATTATCAGTTTTCAAGTTAATCCATCAAGTTAAGTGGAACGAAAGTTTATTTTGCTGTGGATGTGCTGTGAAATGCACAGTGGAGGTGAAATAGGTCATGCTATAAGTATCCTCAGGATAAGTTTCTGAGGGCTGTTTAAAGGTAACTGTGAATGTCAGACAGTGAGACCACTGAAACCAGTGAAATAGTGAAACCACCCTGAAACCACTCTTCCTACAGACTACTTTAGATAAAGATTTACAAAAAGTAAAAATTTATTAACAAAATGCAATACATTCACATAAATTACACCAATCATTTTGCATTGGCACAAAAGATAATAAAAGAGAAAAAGAATAACTATAATTCATTTCTTCCCATCCTTATTACTTTAAAAGGGCAGACCGTCAGCCCTTTTAAATTCAGAGGACTGAACACTGCTATAATGGTAACTGGTATCAAAGTCAGGAGGATTTCCAGTAGTGATGACAGCTATTGAGCTATTTTATTATTTACAGTGGCTATATGTACAGTTTAAAACACAGTATATTGCAGGGACTTAATTTCTTAATTTACTAGTAAAGTTCATTAGTGACATTGGTATTACAGCACTGTAAGAGCCTACTTCAATTTTGTAAAATTTACATCTCAGCTGAACACAAACAAAGTATTTCCATGTTATGAATAAGGTGCATATGTAGAAGGCAACTAGGCTTGGGTTTACACAAGAAAAAATCTAAGTGTAATCAGGCTGTAAAATTGAGTCAATATTTTTAAGAATAAATAGAATCTATAAAAGTACATAAAACAGTCAAACTACAAAATATTTGTCTTAGTAACTGCTGGATGACTTTGCTGTTTCTCACCCATCAAATTCAGTGAAAGAAGCAGTGAATGTTTTAACTTTAAAGCTTAAAGAGCTGCCTGATGGAATAAACTCTTGGCTATTTAAATTAAAAAGCACATCAAGTAACCTTCAGAGTTTTTATGAGACCATGTCCTGACAAAAAAAGCTGTACTCAAAATAAAAAATATGTACAATACTTTAGACCAATATTTACGGACACTTCTGTACATTATGAAAATAAGCTTCTGAATATAAAAGCAAAATTCAAAAAGAACTTAGGAGCAACTCAAGAAAGTAGCTGTTACAGGAGTCATTAAAGATCTAAACCCTCTTCAAAGTATACCATAGGCATTCAATCAATAACCCCATTATTTTGTACAACTTTTTTCTTTCCAAGTCCCATGACTTCCATTGTGCAGACCTGAAATACATTTGTCCCACTTTACAGACACATTGACTTTGTAGAGAAGGCTCTTCCTCACGGTGTCCTCTATCTCATATTGTTCTGTGCAAGAAATTTAGGAATGTCTGACAAGTGTGATAAGGACCATCTTTTTTGAACTTGAAAAGTGAAATACTACCATTTCAACTCTGCCTTCAATGAAGCAGGATGAGTATTTAATTCATTTTGCATGTAATAACTTCTAGAAAAAGTAATTGTTGTCTCTTGGGTTTTGTTTATTACCTAATATAACTTCTAAATGGATAGATAGGATTTTTTGTTGAAAAAGTCACATAGCTCTACAGGTGACACAGAAGTGACCTATCTTAGTCTAGCTGGCTAGCTGCTTCGTATATTATGTTTTTTTTTATAGTTAAGGATCTGCTACAGTAATATTTTTGGACTTTATTTCTACTACATATGTTAACTCGCTCATCTCCTTTTAACTGAGTATCTTTACCAAGATACTGCTTTACAGCTGTGTAATGGTTAACCTTGCCTTAGCCTAAAGTCCCACTTTAGTAAAATTAACCTAAAAAAATGTAACCTTCTGAACAAAGAAGACTTGTTATAAGGAGGAGGAAAGAGGAGTTGGCAGTGTAAAAGGAGGTAATCAAATGTTTCATTCCTTAGCTTCCTACTAGGCATGGCTACCAATGATACTTCTGTACAGATGTATACGATGTTACATTTACATCATTTTGCCAGGACAAAAGCATTTTTTTATCCTGGTTAAACTCAACTGCCTACTCTTAATGTAAGAAAAAAAATTCTTTCTGTTTAACAAGCATCAATGCAGAATGACTCTGCAGAGACTGTCTACAAAATTTTAATTCTTAGATGTCAATTGTAACAAATTCATAGACAGGTTCCCACCTTTTATTCACCTCCCACTAAATGTTGTTTTTAGGACTTACTTTAAGTCCATTTTTTTCTAATGTATGTCACCTGTAACACCTAAACACCATGATTTTCAAGTTTTCTGTAATAATTATTTTCTTCAAAGTGCTAGTAGAAATGTATTCTCTTTATTGCATGCTTAGGGAAGCATTATCTTATCACTCACATTGTTGAATCTCCACTGTTTGTAAACCACACATATGTGGCAACTTAAGAAATGGTACTTCAGTGCTAGAAAAATGCTGATTCACTGGCAGCAAAATGACATTTACAAAAATACCACATTCTCAAAGGCACTAACTAATGTTCTTTCTTTTCCTTCTGTTACTATACATAGTCTACATGAAGGGTAGGCACTATGCAGCAAGAAGCAGCATAAATGTAACTATGAGGTTATTAAGAGGTTTAAAAAAAATGCAGTCAATTTGAAAAAGGAAAACAATAAAACAATCAAAGCAAAATAAGAACAAAAAACCAATTCATTAATTCGAATAAAATTATTCTTCTGTTAATGTACCATTTATCCAGAGATCAGATAGGTTTGTGTATTTTTATATATGCTGCCTAATTTAACAGTGGTTTCAAATTTAACAGTCATAACCATTTGGTAGAAGGTGGACTTACACAGAAGTATAATAATTTTCAGCAAACCAAGAATTGTGATAATGTATTTTATAATGTTTCAAATTATTATTATTATATTATATTGTAGGATCATAAAATCACAGAATATCCTGAATTTAAAGGAACACCAAAGGACCATAGAGACCAACTCTTGGCACTGCACAAGACAAGACAACTCCAAAAATCACACTTTATTCCTGAGAGCCTAATCCAAACCCCTTGAAGTCTAGTAGGCTTGGTGGATTTTAAAATGCCACAATTTAGAAAACAGGGCTCAGCTATTTCTATGCATCTTCACTGATAATCTGATGCAATGAACAAATTGCATCATTTCTCAGTTAGGAAAAAATCTCTCTGTAGCATTAGCAATATCTCAGTTCAAAAAAAGTTCAGCTTGAGAAAAAATATCTGATTTTGGAACCATTTTGTACACTCTTTGTAAAAATTAAGTAAATACTCTGTACATAATTCTCCCTTTTGTTTGTTTTGTTTTGTATTGTGTTTTGTCCAAGAAGAGCCTGCTTCTGAAATAAATGCAAAAACATCCTGCCGTCCACTCTGCAGCCACAGTTAAGTCTTTGTCTTAGGGATTCTACATTGTAAATGAAGATGATACAAATAAAGTTAATTCCATCTAGCCCTGGTTCACAAATTATGAATTAATTTCTCTTATTAAATTTTCATTTTTCAGTGTCACTGTTCTCTTATTTGTTCACTGTCAGGCTGCATGTGGTTCCTCATTCTGGGGTCTTTGCAATTTCACATCCTGTTAAATCTACTGAACTTAGTCTAATTACTCCCATGGCAGAAGAAGTCTCCCAAAGGATAGCGTTAGATTCATCTCAAATTACAGTTCACAGAATTTTAAACTTATGACTGACATAGATACCAAATTTTCTGAAGTATAAGTCTCTATTTAGAAGAAAAATAACTAAATTGTCTTTTTCCTGATTAGGACTTTTGCTTAAGTAGCTTATGCAATATTAACATATTTTATTATGCAATGGTTTCCTGGAACATTAAACTATGCCATTATCTAGAAGCTCAAGTATTCTTTTCTTTCTACCAAACATGCATACTAAACTGTCATTCGCTCCCAAAATAGAGAGCAATTCTTTAATAATAGAAAAGTACAGATATTAGTCAGGCACGTAACTTCTTTAGCAATAGAGTAAATCTAGCAGCATCCAAGCTTGGTTGTATAATATAGCACAGGATTTACAGTAGCAATACATTTCTAAAGCCTACAGTATGCACTGTAGGACATTACAAATTCATTGTCCATAACACTGTGGTAAGTTTCCATGCTGTACTTAAGTATTAATCAATCTGATTCAAGAGCCATTTCAACCAAATCTTATATTTTTACAAACACATTTATAAATTTTTTATTAAATGGGCAGGACAGAATAGGCAGTTAGAATTCATTATTTGTTGTACAAAGAGTGAAATTACTCTAAAGTAAAATATGTCTGCAATTCTTCATTTTAAGACTGTTACTGAGAGTGACAGAAAACTTGGCAAGTGAAGAAGTATTTCTACGTTTATTAATTTTTTAACGTTTCTTTGGAGTCTGTTGTAGAACCTTTGCTTAATGTTCAGTTACACGATTCATTGGCAGCTGTATCTATTTGTAGCTGTGTTAAAACATCATCATATAGATTTTTTCGATTGCTGCTCTCTATACCCTGATATATCCATAGTTCAACAGTCTCATCAGTTCTTGACCTTTATTTTGTCAAGCAGTGGTAAACTCATGTAAACACTGGAAAATTTTAACTGAAAGAACCAGAAACACAAACTCAGTCTCTATAAGCCTGAGAGAGCTCCTATAAATGGGGACAACCAAGAAGAACATCCTCATCATTGTTCATATTTTTGAAATTAGGTTATCAGTTTCAGTTCATTGTTGTTATTCAGTTCAGTTTAGGTAGTTAACAATAAGTCATTGGAAATTCTTTTCTGGAGCAGCACTGTAATGTGCTTTTGTGTTAAACATAATTTAAATGCTGGCAGCTTCCCTTCGGTCACTTATTAACTGTTCTTAATATGCAGACAATAATCTTGGGCAATTTTAGGCAACTATATCCAAAAGAAAATGCAAAATTACAAACTAAGAAATATTTTGATATTTTGATTGCTACAAATCTTGGTTGGAAGCAAAAAAAAAGAAAAATCTGGAGAAAAATGAGACATGAAAGGTCATATACTTGATGTAAAATCACTTCTGTTGAAAATTTGAGGTATTTTCAAGGGAGTTTTGGTAATTCCATCTGTATCTCTATCTTTCAGGACCTCCTTTCTGAAAACATTGTCTCTTTCACTGTATATATATATTTGAAATATATATATATAAAAATTAAGCTGTCAGTTGAATAGAAAGAAAACAATCTCAATTACCATTTTTGAGTTTCATAGGATAGAAAATCATTATTTTGTAATCTGCATACATATTTGAGATGTAACAAATTTATTATTTATAAATTTTACAATTTTTATTTGCTTCCTGAAACTTTAGCTTACACCCCCATACCTACTCACTTAAGAGGTGGAAAAAAAAATATAAGCCAAACATCTGACTGATCTATGTATCTCAAACAACAGCATTACATGTCTTAATATTTTAGCACTTAAGTGGTTAGGAACAAGTCCAAGAAAGTAACAACAAGCCCTTTCTACTTCCTTACTCAGTTTTGAAGTCCCTCAGTATAAAATACACACATGTAAGCTGTGGCTCTTTGTCTGAGAAAAATAAAGTTATCACCTCCCCCTCACCAGAAGGAATAAAAAATATTTCTAAAAGAAAGAAATTGTTAGATATTTCTCCTATCTTTATGCATTTCCTGCTTCTCCTCCAATCTTCCTCAAAAGTTCTTAAAAATTAAGATTCACATGAACATCATGGGTAACATGAGACTCATTCTCTTAGCAAGAGAAGCAGTGCCAAAACTCTTCATAGTCAAGATTTGGTTACTATTTGATATTTGTACGTTTTGGACAAAGCATATTAATTAATATCCAGTCTAGCAGATGTTCCTCTTCAGTAATGTGCCACTTAACAAATAACTACGGCCAGATTCAGCCTGGCACTATAAGTTTTGAAGCTCTATGGAAAATATTGCATGCAGTACACTTCTATTTTTTGACAAGGGCAGAATACATACAGAAAGATCTCTTCAGGCCATTCAGTGAGAACAACCCCTAACAAGTTTTTCATATATGTTTAGTTTCATTTTCCTTCATGGAAGGGGAAATGTCCTGGGGTGAAACAGTAGAAAGGGAATAATTTTCTTGGCAAGCCCCTGCCATAAATCTCTGTAAGGTGATGCCTCTCCTGTAGGGATAATGAGGGTGCAATAGATAGAAAAAGCAATTACTTAGTTTGACATAAATCAACAATACAGAATATGAATACTGCTTTTAAGTTGTCTTATTTCAGAGGAGGAGAACACTTTTTTTACTCTAATTCATAGTGATAAAACTACTACAGATTTCTTGCTTCCAGGTTACAGTGGCATTATGGTACTATCTCTGACAAATACATAGCAGTGTTTGCCCTTAATTCCAACAGGCTCAGAAGTTCGCAGCTGTATTAATTGGGCCACAGGTTTCTTTCCCTGCTAGTGCCTTGCTAACATTCACCCTCTTCAAAGGAATCAGACTCAGGGAAGGCTCTGCATTAGAGACTGAAGTCATCTCTATGCAACACCAAAACTTCAGTCTGACTTTCTGCTTAGGTGGGTATACATAGTATTTACATTTTTACTCTTCCACTTTTCATTTGCTATTCATATTCATTGTATATTTATGCCCATGTTTGGAAGAGTAGGAATTTCTCTTACAACTTTAATTTTCCCTCTAGGTTACTGATTTGTTTTTCATTACTGGAGACTTGCTGATGCAACTTATCTCAGCTGCAACTGCAGCCTGTCTTTTTCTCCAAAGATACTGCAGCTTGCAGTTAATCAGCTTTGAGCAGCATCTTAGCATCTGTTTTGAACCAGAATCTGCTGGTTTGTTATGATTCCAGTCAGAAAGGCACTCAGACTCTGCAAAGTATCAGTTCAAGTACCGTTTATTAAAGACAACGCTACACAGAAAGAGTAATCTTAAGTCTCTCAGACACTAGGAATCTCAAGGTGTGCAACATCCAATGTGCCTTCAATCTTTGATCGGGACACAGCACACTGTGCAGTTTCTGTCTGTGGTAGAATATCTCACTTTAATCATTCACAAAAAAAGAATTTTTTCCACTGCCAAACACTAATAATTTTCACATAAAACTTTTTTCTGAATGTTTAGATTATCTAAAAAACCAGATTGCACAGGTGTCATAATTGCTAGTGTCAAGGGGACACTACAGTTCAGTGTCTTTTAACAGGCTGCAGCCTTGACCTCTGCCACCCCCATCACGTGGAGAGACCTATCACTGAGGAATCCAGGGGTCAGTGGAGATCCTCATCATCAGCCTGTGCTGATGACGCAGAGCACTGGAGCTGCACTAGAACAGGTGCAATGAAGTGCTCCAACATCCCCACCATGGCTGATTGCATTCCTAGTGCATGTGCTGGAGATCCACTGGCTCAATGCACAGTTGCAGGTCAAGTGTTCATAGGCTGGTGGCCACTGCATGGTACCGCGGCATGGGATTGGGAAGTTTGGGGCTTTCAAGGAGTGGTATTGCATTATGTGGTATGGAGAGGTGTGAGGGGCTGCAGGGTGGGCCCAGGGTGGCTCCCCTCTTACCCATGTCCTGGAAGTGCTGCAGAAGCACAGCAAAAGCCCATAAACAGGAGCTGAGTGATGAGTGGCCCTGGCACCCAGCACCCCACAAACAACCAACACCTCTGGCAGCAATAACTCAGGACGGAGCCAGGGGCTGTCCCCTCTTGACAGAATCTCTCCAGGCAGAGGCTGAAGTGCAGGAGCCCACACTGACCTCAGAGAGGCATTGAATGCTGAGGGGTAACACCAGATCCTGCCCCATTCTCTCACCCTATGGCCTGCCTCTGCCCATGCAGGGCAGTGCTCTCCAACAGCCAAAGAGGCCTGCTCTCCACAGGTCCTGCCACAGGCGCCAGGGTCTCTTCCCTCTTCTCTGCATGGTGAATATGTAGGCCTCAAGAAAGGAATTCCTGTCCCCACTGGGCTGCCTGCCCATCCCTTGGAGCCTTGAGGAACTATGTGTCATGTCACAGCTCCATTCCCACAGACTCCTTCATCTGGCCCCATGCTATCATTGACCTGACCATTCTCAACTACATAGAACAATGCCAGTTCTGCAAGGTTGTCCTGAAGACAGTAATGAAGCTGGGGATGGTCTTTAACCAGGATCCCCACTGGAGTTTCTGTCAGGAGCAGACCCAAAGCAGAGACACTTAATGGAAACATCAAATACAGGGCACAGAGTGCTGTGATGTGGAGGTGCACCCCTGCAGCCTCCCAGACATGGCTGCAGACAATCATGTGCTGCTCCTGGAGATCATCCACACCCTCCCATAGACCCAGGTGCTGTCTGAATGGAATTGAGACCCACTGCAGGAGGAGCCGGTCCAATGAAGAGAGGTACTGGGGTCCTGCAGAGGTGGCCATAGTGAGGTACAGTCGAGCTGGGGCTCCTGAGGGACAGTGTCCCCTCAGAGCTGCTGCAGGTGCATGTGGACTAGGCTGCAGATAGCAGTATGACCCCACCGCATAAGCCCTTCTCTAAGCCCCTGTGCTGGCAGAGCAGGACCCAGAAGAATATTAATAGAACCTGAATTTCATTAATCCTCAGCATCCAGTGAATGTGGGGTCAGGAACCCTGTGGGTTACCCCAATCCTATCTAAAATGTTAAAAAATACATATTTTCTCTAGCCCTGGTGTTATGATTCTTCCATCCATCCCACAGATGGGGGTGCAACACTCTCAGTTCCTGACCCCAGGGAGGACTGAGTGCTGCTGAAATCCACCAAACTGGGGGGGTTAGGGTATCTGGTACTCCAGTGAGTGTGCTGGCATCTGGAGAGTTAGATGGGCAGGAGAACTGGGTGATGGGTGACATCACTTCAGGGCAGTGACATCACTTCAGGGCAGTGCTGGTTTCATGGCTGGATTTGGTGGGGCATGATTCTCCTTGAAGGGGTAATTCCAATTATAAGTGTTCAGCAGTGGTAACTGGAGCTGAGGACATGGGAGTGTGAGTAGATGAGAAGCTCAACATGTCTCAAAAATGTGCACTTGCAGCCCAGAAAGCCAACCACATCCTGGGCTGCATCCAAAGCAGTACGGGCAGCAGGTCAAGGGAGGTGGTTCTTTCCCTCCGCGCTTCCCTGCTGAGACTCCCACTGGAGTACTGCATTCAGACTGGATTGTTAGAAATAAGAAGCCTGAATTCACAAAATATGATACACTATCCTGTGCAGATGCTAGGAGTTCTGTTCCTTTACACTGTGAGTTTAGCTAATCTGAGGTACAGTGAAAGTCAAAAGCATTTTATCATTTGTCTTCACCAGCCACTCAGCTTGCCTTTGCAATTATATATAAATGCAACAGAATCACTACATATTTGGGAGGTGAAAAATCATCATGGCATGAGTGCTTCTGAAGAATTAAGGAAACTCAGAATATATGAGTGAGAGAGAGAAAGGAGAAATCATTGACTAATGGGATGAGTTCATCTTCATTGTTACTGATGAAAACCTAGCAGAGAGTGACTAAGTCTGTTTTTTACAAAAATGATTCATAACTCCTTTTATCATTTGCATAGAAATAAGTGGTGATTAGGATCTTCTTCAAGATCTATATTAGGAAATTAACAGCTTTGGCAATTATCCTGTTACAAGTTTCTTACTTTTCTATAAGCAGTCTTATGAGATGGCAACAGATTCCTTTCAGTATGAGAGTCTTTACCAACTGCATGTCAGGCTGGAGGCGTTAGTAATGTCTTTTCTTGTTTAATGGTGTATCAATGTTTCCTTCTTAAAGAATAGTATTGTAGCAGTCAAAGAAGAGTTATGCTACTTAGCTGTTGAGGCAATTTTCTTACATGGCACCTGTTAAAATCACCCTGTAAATGTTCCCTTCTGATAAACGTATACAAAGAAATAGTTCAATTCCCTGTCCATATAAAGTCTCTTCTGTTGAAAGAAGACTAGGTAAGCTATGAGTAATGATCTCTTGAGATCCCTCTGGTTGGTAGCACAACTTTCTGCCCTACCATCCAGATTATTCATCACAGAATCATAGAATGGCTTGAGCTAGATGGGACTCTTAAGATCATCTAGTTCTAAAGCCCTGCCATGGACAGGGATGTCACCCACTAGACCAGACTGCTCAGAACCCCATCCAACCTGGCCTTGAATACCTTCAGGGATGGGGCATCCACTTCACTGGGAAACCCATTTCAGTGCCTCACCCCCCACTGAGTACAGAATTTCTTCCTAACAACTAGCCTAATCTGTCCTCTTTTAGTTTAAAACTGTCTCCCTTTGTCCTGTCAGTACATGTCAATGTGAAAAGCTACTTTTCCTCTTTTTTATAAGCCCTATTTAGGTACTGGAAGGTCTCAAAAAGGTCTCCCCAGAGCCTTCTCTTTTCCAGGCTGAACTACCCCAACTCTCTCATCCTGTCTTCATAGGAGAGATCCATCCCAATGTTTGCTTATCCAGCCCTTACTTTAACAACTTCTCTATGAAGATTGGAGGCTGAGGTTTTGTTTTTAAAATAAGGCTAATACACTGTTTTGCTTGCCATTACTGGCCTTGAACATTTAAAGGGACAGAGGCAATTAACTGGCACTAACTTTACCCTGCGCTGTTGTTAATATTTTGTATGTTATGTAAATCATCTCCTATACCGCAAAGGGTTTAAAAGTTCATATTTTCATTCTTGTACTTTTCGACTGCTGTAGTACACCAGACAGTCACAAGCCAGAAAGTGAATCATGATACAAGGGGATGCCAACTGTGAGTAATCTATTGCTGTACATGCCTTTCAATAAAACAGATGCATTTGTTTGTACTTTTAACTTCTAGAGCAAAAACAGACACTGGGATTAATATTAGAAGCTTAAGCAAAGTCAAGAAAGTGTTCCAATATTGTTCACTACTCATATGAGTTCTATTATTGAATGAAATTCTCAAACGAAGATGTAATGCTTCATTAAAGAACAATAAAGGAGTTAAAGCAAAAGTTCTCTCTTTGTCTGTCACGTTGCTCTAGCTTTCCCCTTTTAAAGTGAATCAACTTGTCTAATGACCTAAAATGATTCAATAACCCAACCTTTTTCTTCACCAAAATGTATCTTTTCTCTAAACTCTATAAATAGATCTTGAAAAACATACCAATTATCTTAAGACCTGCTTCTGCTCTTCTCAGCCCCTCTGGGATTGCATTTGATGTCTTGCACATAATGAAAGCAGAAAGGAATGCTGTCATGAAAAAAGTTTATTGGGGAGTACTCCTGCACCTCCCATTTCTGTAGGCTAGAAGATGCTACTGTCTCTGCTGCTACAAATTGAATTGCAGATGGTAAGTGTGCCAGCACTTTAAAGAAAAAAATAAAAAAGTAGAAGTAACTGAAGAAAATGTATCTTCCATACAAAGAGTGTATAATAGGTCACCTAAGCCTCTCCTTTTGCCTTTTATAAGTACCTTAAATACTTTAGGATCCCTTTTCATTTTGTTTAGATTATTTACTGAGGGTGTTATTTTCAGTAGTGGTATATTTGCTGACAGTCAGCTTCAGACACACAGCATTAGACCTAATATGTAAAAATTTTTAGAGATCTCTCGAAGTGGTAAATGGCAAGTACACTTTTCTTAACTCTTCCTTTAGCTCAGCTGAAGTTCTTCCCTCTATCAATTCTTTGCCCCTACTCACATTTGCATAGAAAGTTTTCAATTATTTTCGCATCATTCCACATTTGGAGAAAAAGGATAGAGAAAAGGAGGGTTAATGTTACCCAAAAAAATTTAGGTTTGGTATACTGTGAAAGAAGAGAAAATTGGATTTGTGCTCCTTTTCATCTCAAACAACAGAAGTTCTAAAATGGAAGTGTCTATTAGATTAAAACTTTAGATCCCTAACTCTATGTATGCATTGCTGAATCACCTAAAATGCTAACAATATTTTAAGCAGAAATCTATAACAAAAGCTTTCTTTTACCAAACAATCTGTCACTAAGTAGAGTTTAATATGTACTCTATCGGAAGTGAGTGTGGTAGGAGGGAGAGTCAACTCCATTGAGGCTCTCTTTTAAAGCAGAAAGGGATAATAATTAAAGCAGGAAGCCATAAGCAGTAAGACACAGGCACAAATGTGACCCACACTATAAGGAAAGTAGTAATGAAATTGATAAGGGGCCAGTGAAATGTGGGAATATTCATTTCAGTAGGATTATGTGATAAAGTACCTTGTGAAAGGGGATGGCAAGGAAAAGGGAGAAGCCATTAACAAAACATACAGGGTGACAAAAGTGACAAGTAAATATAATGGAAGCAGAGTAAACCTGGCCAACACAATGACTGATGGACTACCAAGGAACTGCGGCAAGAGGGGCTTTGCAGCTGACAGGGGTGAAAACCAGGAGATGGCAGGCTAGTGGGACTGTGCAAACTGATGGAGAACTGTGAAGGGAAGGGGACTGGGAAGGAATAAAGGGAAGGTTGGCAAAAACTTATAAAATGGGCTAGTCAAATGTAAAATGGGACAGTTAATTAGTTTTTGTGACTAACACCTGCATGTGATCACTGCAGACCATCCTATCTTCTTAAATTATTTTTTTACTACATCTCTGCATAATCTCACTTATCCTGTGTCTGTTAGTGCTGCAAGGGCTGACAGCCTCTTGTCAGAATATGTGAATGAGTAGCTCGGTGTCAGCAGCTGGAGCAGGACCACAGTACACAGTGCATGTGCTTGGTGCTGGTGCTGGAAGAGGCTGAGTGTCTGTATAGCTCCCAAAGTGGTGTGTGTCTGCATCCTCTGTCTGTATCATTTGATTGCAAACCATAAATAGGACAGCCCTTAACACTACACTATTCATTCTCCCCAGGACATAAGGACCTCAGTATTTAGTTAATATTGGAATGGTTCACGCTAGTGAAATCTTCTTCCAGGTAAGTGTGAATTATTGAGTGCTCCCTTGCTTACCGTCATATTTATAATTCTCTAAGCATGACTGTCTTTGTATGAAGAACGCCATTTGATTGTATTTGAGGTGAGAGAATTATTTTACAAATTTGTTTTAGTGATATTTTAATATAACATGGGAAGAAATTTCAGGTGGATTGAGTGAGGACAGACATAACCTTTTTTATTATGCTTCACCTTTATGAACTAGAAGTCTAGGCAAATATAATTATCTTCATGGACAACTGTAGTGAGTTTTCTTTGCATTAAAGACTTTTATTACACATTGGTGCCAAATCAAACTGCTATGTTTGCCAACCATAATTCACACTTGACTTCTTAATTTCTGGTAGCTACACAAATAACTGATTTTTGGTCTGTAAAAGAAATAGGACTTCTTCTGAGCTCAGCAGTAAGGTTAAAAAATAATATGGTAATACTACATTTACTTATTATGTGAAATTAATTTCTAACAGTATCATTAAGATAACAGATGTATCATAGGACCAAATTTTAAACCTGAGACAGTAGCCTGAAATCAAGGAAATGTCTTTTTTATATCTAACTTAACTCTTCACTCCAAATTCTAAGAACAGATATATCATGAACAATATAAAAAAAACCTTTCCATCTTAATGGTTTCCCACAGCAACATTTGGATTTGCAAAGTAGATAAGTAAATGGGAAGTATTACATCACCCTCATCTAAGAGGTGTATCTAAGACTATATTGTTCCTTCTCTTTGAGCCTCTGTTAATCTGTAATTCTTCCTGAATCCATAGTACAGAATGTATTTACTTGGGCTTTGCTGGGAGTGAAAAATACTGGACCCTGCTGCCTCTAATCCTAATTTTACTTAATCCATGAGTGGAGTATTTGTTTTAGATTCTTATCTCAGACATAAATGCTAGTGGTGCTTGTAACTTAAAAAATAGATGGTGATGAGAGATTGGCTACATTAATACTTATGCTGCTCTTTAGAGGACCAAATATTTTAATTTTCAAATAAAGTTTTATTTGTTGGAGTTTTGGCTCAAGCCAATGAATGAGCTCCTTTTAATTTGTTGGCTTGCTTTGCAGATGGAAACTGATCTCTTTAGCTTTTACAGCAACAGAGTAAATTTTCAGTTGGGGAATTTTACATGTATTATTGAAAATATCATTCTATCTATGAGTACTTTTTTTTCTACTGTAGTAAGTTTTCTAGACAGAGACTGTATTATGAACCGAATTGGGTTGTGAAACCAATCTTTTTTTTCCCATTCTCATATATACATACATATTCCCATACACAGATGTAAAAATGTATATATTTTAAAATTAGAAGTACATATGTTATGTGTATCATAGGAATATATATATATTTTTACATACATTTTTATATAACAATTGTGAATACTCCTGAGTTAGAAATACTGATAAAAAAGCTACACTGTTTTAGGGTATGCTTGTTAATAATTTAGTACTGATTTTATTTCAAGACTCACAAAGAGTTTTTTTCTGCCCATTTCATCTTATTGCAAAACTGCCTGCAAACAGGAAACAAGGATACCCATTATTTTTCTGTACTGCCAACAGCAGTGCAACACATACATGCTAGCTATCACAAATGAACACCATTCTTATCAAAATGAGAAATTCAACTAAAATAATTTCAGACTAGGTAAAAATACTGTCTTAACAAAGGAAACAGCCTATCTATTCAGAAAATTAGTATCGTTTGATATTTTTGATGGCCTTGCATATTTTTTCTTCTCCTTCAGACTGTAAAACTGTATGTAATGACTGGAGCTGGAATCCAAATGTTTTGTTTCTCTCTTCATATATAAGCTTTTTTAATAGGGAGCTTCATATTTTATGACCTTTTTAGGCTTACAGCTTTATGCTGAGTCATGCAGTCTTTGTTGTTATTTATGTTCAGCTGGAGATTAAATTTCCTGTTTGTAATGATTAAAAAGTAAACTCCTAAAAAGCATTTGTAATCTTTCAGAGGCAGTTCCATTTGCCAATCTGTACAGTTTCCTAGTTTCTAAGTAGAATCTGTTCACTTCTACTCGAGTCCGAATATGGATTTTTGAAATAATAGTAACCAAAAATCTTTTTTATGTAAATTAAATCCATCTTCATAGATTTATAATGAGCAAATCCATATATGTCTTAAAACTCATGTAAAAACACATATCTTCTCAAAATGCAAAGCAACATGGAAGCGTATGTGTCATACCTCCCATAGTGAACTTTGTATAGTAAAAACCTAGGGCTATATATGTTTATTGTAATTAATAACTATAATTTATAATAGCTTAAATTATTTTAAATATATCTTCAAAAACAATCCAGTGAATTTCTGTTGCAGTTTGGCTTCCACAACCTCAGGACCGGGCCAGCCAGGAGTAATGTGGCAAATAAAAGGATGGGTCACTTGGATTGCCCAAAAACAAAAGGAACTTTTAATGGATAAAACAACTGGCACAAAGCGCACACGGTATGGGGTCAACTCCAAACGACCCAACAATAGGAGAAACATGGCAACATATAGGGTACGGCTGAGGGTACAGGGTCCAATCACAAATGCAAAATAAGAACATTACCTCATATGTCACGTACTAATCATCAACAAGAACTGAAATAATAGCCTTATTTGTAACAACCTTATCTGCATAACAGCTACCATGATCCCACTCTTCTCATCCTAACTACAAAGGTTTCTCCCATGGCATTAGGTCTATGTTTACCCCAGGTGGGCCGATTCCCACAGATTTCAGGCTTAAAAAATTGCTAATTTTAGTTTCTATTTTTGCCTCTGCATTTTTATAATACTGATAAAAAAAAAAAAAGGAATACTACTTTCAGGTGTGAAAATGACGAACCCCAAATTAATATGCTGTTCTGACAGAGAACCTCTGCTCTTTTATGCTAGTATTTTATTCCAATGGAGAAAAAAAAAATGCTCAAAAATATTAAACGTGCATTCAGCCAAAACCTTTGTAAAATTAAATTTTCATTTAAGAGTGCATCTAAAAAAAATCCATTGTAAATAACTGAGAAGAAAATCTAGATTTAGAAGTAATTGGTAGATTAAAAATGCTTGACTGGTCCTGAGAAAATGAGACTCAGGTTACTTCAAAATCAGTTAAGATAATCTGAATTGCTATCCTTTAAGATATACAGCAGAGCATGCCTTCTCTGAAGACTTCTATCCTGAGCCCAGTTCCATATCAGATAATTTGAATCAACTATACACATACACATACACATACACATACACATACACATACACATACACATACACATACACATACACATACACATACACATACACATCCATCTTCACTGTTGTCAGACATGAAACAAGACCTGTGAGGCTTCTGAACGAGCAGTGCCACCACATGAACAGAGGGAAGAAGTCGAGTGTTTTTTCTGTACTGCTGAAGCCACCGGGTCATCAGTCTTCAAGCAAGATCTATCGACAAACCCCAAGTATATCCCACATGAGATCCTGTCACAGCCTTAAATTGCACTGCAAAAACAACCTTAGCCTCTTAGTGCCCCAGTTACAGACACAGTAGCTCTTCTGTATAGGTGAGTAGTATAGAACAGAATAGCTGACTTTACCAGGAATGTTCGCCGCAAAAGCAAAGTGCATCCATCATTCCTGGCAGAACTTTTAACCTCTATTAGGACACAGTTTAATCATCGACTTTTCCAGTTTCAGATTTAATTTGGAAGCATGCCATATCAGGGAGTAGAGCTAAACTTACATGGAAAAGTTGTTTCTTAACAAAATAAATAGCATGGAAATCGCCTTTGAGTTAATTGTGAAAATAAGTTACCAATACTAAGAGTAAATTCATTAGATCACAACTATGGAGGGGAGACAATTTTAAAAAGGTATTATTAACTGGAGACACAGAAAACAATTTCTGGTCATTTTCTAAATGTTTCTATCATGATGTGGCTTTAGAAATACTAACTTGGAATAATACTTGCATTTTGTGCCTGAAGTGGGAGGCAGGTTCATTAACAGTGCTGTGTAAGCAACTATACAGAACACGGAAGGAAAAAAAAAGTCATAGCATTGACAGGACATTTGATAGAGAAGTAATAAAACTTCATCAGAACACTGTAAAGTTGAAACTTCTAAAGTTGAAAGTTTATAACTGATTTACTATAGATGCATCACAAATTGAGTGGTTTTGTCAATATAATTTTCTTGCTATGTAAATTTCTTATTCTGAATTTTTAAATTAACATTACATCCTTGTTTTCAACCAAACCCTTTTTATTTCAAGATATGAAATTTATTATTTTCATTAAAAGAGATAATAAAATAAATAAAATAATTTACTTTCATATGATAAGTGGGTGAAAAAATTTAATATACTGTTTCTGAAAAAAACCCCAAGCCCCAAATAGAAGACTGCAAATTTAAGGAAAAAAAAGAAGACCGTAAGAAGGAAAGTGAGATATAATCATTAGAAATAACTTAAACCTCACATAAAAAGGGCAAATTCAATATTCACACAAAGAGCCAAGTAACTTGCTTTAGAGGCAATATGTTCATGTAAGCCTGAAAAATGTATTGTCACTGAGGAAATCAAGGTGAGATATTTTTTCCCGGTTTGAAGATGTCATACAGCTTTGCAGCTACACAGTCACAATTCACTTACTTTATATGCAAGAGATTAAAGAAGCAGCAGAAGTGTTGCAAATCAGCATTCCCAGTAGTATGATAATAATATGCAATCTTTCAGCAATAATTTTGCAGAGAATATGTACAGCATACCAGAAATTCTTGTCTAATGGATGCTTTATATGCCTAAACATAAATGCATATGGTTGTGTTTTACCAAAAATTTACTAGTATAGTTGACTGTCTAGTAATCCTATCCTATAAATAAATGCAAATTTTGAACTGTGCTGCTTCTTCTTAAGAGGACTATTGATATATTTTTCTATCATTTCAAATGTCAATCAAAAGAAAATTTATCCTCAATTACACATGAAAACTAATGTTTCAGTTAGTAGATGGATCAAAGAACTAGTCTTTTAAGACTGCTTACATTTCAATAAAACAGATGTCAAAATCATAATGTATCATGTATTTCATAAATGAAACTTTGAAAGTAATGTCTCAAATTACCTTAGAATTTTACTGTGACTAATTTGATATTTTTCTAAGGAAAGAAATATATTCTACCCTGTGATTTGGGCACATGATTTAAGCACCTAATCCCTTCTTTGCTTGAATGCAGATTGGTGTTTTGGTAGGATACTTTTGCAATTTTTCTTTCCCAGGGGAAAAAAAAAGGAAATGTTTTTGGAAAACCAATGTAAAACATACCACAGGGAAAGTATTTCCCCACAACTGCAGTCAGTAGTTACCAAGGTGATTAATAATCACAACGCCCAGTTGTTTGTAGGCATGAATGAAGGCATCACGTGCTGAAAGGCAAACAAAATACCTCATTAATTATAAGCAAATGGAAATAATACGCATGTCATCTTGTTTGTACAACTCAGATCTTACACATTTAGTACAAGTGAAGGTTTGAATGTAAGGCTAGTAATGAAGGTGGAGTATAGGCTGCAATGAGGGAAGCTTAGGATGTCAAGCTGAATTTCAGGAAAATTGATCTTTCATCTGTCTAGTCACTTGGTTTTGAGGCTCCCCAGCTTTAAAGCCACTTCGACTATCTCAGCACTATAGTGAACCCTTTATCTGGGGCATGGAAAGGGTATGTTCACAGCTGTGCCAAAGGACAATTGCTAAAGGAGAAAGAAACAAAAGAAAACCGAAATAAAACTTACAAGCAGAAGCAGAAGAATGATGACTAATGGGATACCATGACAAAAAATTTTCCGAGATGGATTACAAGAATGACTTTGAACTAGGAAGCAGAACAACTATTGTGAGTATAAGTGTTCAATATGAGCTGGGTAAAGACAAGTAAGGGAAGAATCACCACAATGAATAGAGATTCTTACTTCAGCAAAACACACTCAAAGATTTCTGAACTGCAAAGCAATGCATCATATATTCAATGAGAAACAAAATACAGAGACATAATTGTACACAGATGTAGCCTCTTCCTCTAATGGAGAAGGTTGACTAGCTGCTGGTGCTGATGGAGAAGTAGGATACATTGTAATGTCCCTAAATGTAGTTTGCCACAACTTCTGAATAGCTTGGCTTAGTTACTAGGTGAAGTATATTGAGCTTTGTTGTTGAGGCTTAAGACGTGTACACCAAACACTATTTTAGGGGCTGTGTTTCCTTTTGTTTCCAGTGCAAACCTCCACATCTGCCCTGTCAGCTAGGAAATGAGAGGAGTCTGACAACAATTCACTGTACACAGGAAGGCACGGGACTGATACACAAGTGTAACAAAATATTATAGCCAAGACTGCTAGGCTGTTAATCAGATTAGTTGTTAATATACTCTATAATATTACTTATATCAACACTTCTGAATAAGGTGAAATTCAGATTTTAAATTAATTTTTGAGTGGCTTCAGGATGACCTTTATGCTTAGGTTCTTTGTGTACAATTTCTGTTGCCTGTATGTTCCCTGCACCTATAATATTTGTTACATTATAGGAAATGTTCACATAAACTATATTTCAGTAATTAATGTATGCCAACAACATATTTTACTGAACATGAAGTACTGGCCCTTGGTTTTGAAAAATTATATATTACATAATTACTCGAAAACTGGTAATTTTCTTCCTTGTATCTGAGTTTTTGACACTTAATCTTCTATTGGTAAATTTTTTTTATCCCTGCATTTCTTTAGTCTTCAAAAATATCTACTGACCACATTTGCAATGTGGCGCAGTTTAAATTGCCATTTTCCATATGTTTTAAGTAGATCATTTGACTCTAGTTTATCTTCAGGAGTTTTTTTGCACTGACCTGCTTCATCAAGTCTCTGCACTCTTGTTCCTGGGGCTTTCATTTCCATTTATCTTTGCAAGCCTCATCACTGTTGATGCTTGTTTTGTATGTTAGTCAGACCAGACTGCGTACCATCTTGAAGGATCCACCCTGTATGCCATCTACCTAATTAGAGAGGCCTTAATTTCTAAGGCAACAGCTTGCAGTGTCTGAGGGATCTTCTGTTACAGATACCACCACAAATCATTATTCAGAGTGACATTAATTAATTGGTCTCTTCCCAGGATTTACTCCACTTTGGCAAAGACATCACAGCATTTTATTTATATTAGCTCCCCCTCCTCTCCAATCTATTATCAGCTTGACTTAGGAATCCTAAACTTTTATTATTCATATGAAAGATAAATAATTTTGTTGCTTGCTTCTGAAGTGTCAATCAATGCTTTGTCATGGCCTTGTGGCCCTTCAGATGCTTAGCTGACTGGCTGCTTCCCCAGATCCACTCATCACTGTTCATAACATATCTGGAAAGCTTTGGGATTTCCCCAGTGGAGCATTTACTCGTTTTATGGTTGAATTATTTCTTTCTTGGAAGAGAGACAAAGAACTTGTAATATAAACAAGTTTCCTCCTTCATTTACAATGGAAGTGATGGTGAATGTCAGCCTAATCACTAAATCTTTTCAGTACACTTATTTTCAAGTGTTCATTTTCAAAACTGCTCCAGCAATCAATATTTGCTTCTTAATATTAAAAGTGCTATGCAAAAGTGGAATATATAACTCCTACTTTAGAGCAGTAGCAGAGAACATTCAGTGATTTAATGTAACAGTTTCTGCATAGAGGAAGCACACATTAGCCTTCTCCACATCCAAGTCCTCCTCTTCCTTCTACAACCTCAAAAAGAAAAAAAAAAATTACATTAGCAATAAAGAAATGTATTATAATGTAGAGGAAAAAAAGAGGGGAAAAAAGTGCCAAAACATGTTGCAGCATAGGAATTTATGCCAATTAAGGGGGAAGTATTATACTGAAGCATCTCAGTTTGCAATGGTCAAACTTAATTTGTTCATTTTATTGCATACATTTAGAGTTAATGCTAGATTTCGCCTGTTCACTAGAAATTATTGCAACTTGCTGGTTAATTTTTAAAGCAACCTTTGGAAAACCATGCCTTGTATCATGTTCCAGCTGCAAGGTTACCATGAGAGACACAGAAATACACTATTTAAATAAGAAGTAGAAAAATATTATAGGATATATTAGTGGTCATGGTGTCTACCATCTGAGTTCTGCTTATGATACATTGCTTATGGTGTGGTTTTTTGCACCCTGATCATTGATAGTGTAGATGCCATTTGCAATCAAGATAGCTGCACACGACAGGACATAATTTTAGGCCTTTATTCTGAGTGCAATTACTGACTGACTAGGCAATGATGTGAGTGTTTAAGAAGAGTAGTTGTAGAAAGAAATATTATTTTTAAAATGCAAAAATTATTATTTTATTTGATTTATATTAACCTGTTCAGTTAATTTATATTATACGAATAGTAAACAATGACAGTGGAACCTATAGCACTTATTTACATCCACTTTGTTCATACAATCACGGTAAGATACATTTTGTTGTACAGCAGCAATGACATTTTCCCAAATTGGCTTTTATGTGTTAAATTCTCTACCAAACAAATTTTGCTTCAATATTTTAGCCTATATTTATTTTCAATTCATGCTTAAAAAGTAAAATTAGTGTTAATAATTTTTTTCTTATTTCATCAACTGGCATAATGTAAGACCTTTAAACTGGCAATTCCCCTTATCCTGTCATTTCTCCAGAATAATTTGTGACTTTGAAAAAGCCATTGCTTTTAATATTACCAAAAAACAAAATAGTAATTATTTTTTTAATATTATTATCAAGCTAATAAGTACTGTTTATTATTATTAACAATAACCTTTAACATACATTTTTTTAAAAAATGCCTATGAAGTATTTTGACATGTAGCGTAGGCAGAAAAAAAAAAAAAAACCAATAATGGTATTTTGATTTAAATAATTTAAATTGGGAAATAGGAAGTCCAAATCTAAATGTGAAGATATACATTTTTTGAAGGCATGTTGCATGGTGTAGGTGTTCAATATACAATAAACCTGACCAATAGGAAACCTGAAGGGCAAAGTTGAACCACAGTTTCCTTGATAACCTTTAAAATGCCTGGAGACTATTTAAATGCATGGAGATGTCTCCTGTGAGTTGATACATATAACAGAGATTCTCCTCAGTGTCCATGGCACTTGATCAGACCTCTAATGTAGTTCCTTTTTCAAGGTGCAAAAATAAGAATTATTTTTTCACACAGAGATTTCTCAAAAGGTGAGAAAGGAAGTTGTCCCCTGTTCCCCAGAGCAGCTCAAGCACCAGGCTACAGGCTCCTCTGGCTGAAAACACTCACCCTTCCCTTCTTGAGCTATATCTCTGTGCAGAACATACTGTGAAAAAGAGTAAAAAAAGCAAGACTACTCTAGTAGGAGATTGAATTTTTGGTAGCAAGTCCAACAACCCTAATGATTAGTTTTTATCCATGCTGTTCTATTACATACAATCTTTTACTCCTAATTTATTTACTGCACACTTACATACAAACTACTCCAAAATCTAGCAGATTATACTGAAATTCATGTAAGGCATGAGGGTCATAAATATCTAAATTTCATACAACTGGATAAGCAAGACATTATTTCTAAGTACTGAGTTATCAATGCATGAGTATAGAGGAGTATTAGAGTACATTAAGAATCTGGCAGATGATAAAACATACTAATTAAAAAAGCTGTAGTAAAAATATAAATGTCTGTTTCAAAATACTAAACTCTAAAATTGATCCAGATATGGAAAATAATAACAAAATTCTCAAGGAAAGCATTAGAATAAAATTCCATCAAATACTGATTAGCAAAATTTAAAAATCTGTGCACATATTTTAAACATCCCTTTTTAATATATCCCTTGGACTTAATACATCCCTTGGATGTTAATACATCCCTTGGACTAGAGTGAAATGACACTGAATGATCAATGCTTATATTTATACATATGTGGCAGGTTTATTTTAGAACAATTTGGTTGCAATGGAAAGGAGGTATGTAGCCATTTTGTTTATTATCTAAGTTATATACAACATAAAAGTGTAAAGATATCACTTAAGAAAATAGTGATAATAGGAAAAGAAAGAAAAAAGAGAAAGTATAAGAGTAGATACTAGAGAAGAAAGGTATTACCACCCATGAATCCAGAAACAAGGCTTGATTATCAAAATTTAGATGTGTATTGGTCAAAAGGATAGATGCAGTCTTGATTCGTTGGGGATGGGGGAAGCACACATGGTACCACGGGTTAATGCATGTTCAGGCTCAGGTGGGAATGCCCAGGTACCTCTTCAGTGGCGGGGAGTATTGCACTGTCTGTTGCAACATTGTGCATCATGCACAACAGTCTAGGGGCCCTTCAGCAAGTCTTTAATGGTCTATAATGCCTTCTAAGACAGGACTGCTGTTTCTTCCATCAGTGTAGTTGAGCCAGTTACACCTAATTAGAAAGGACAAATACTGGAATTGGACTGGAATGATAAAAGACAGAGTAAAAACAGGATCGAGAGCAAAAGAGTGAAAAACACAGAATAAGCTATTAGCCAGATACTATGACTATTTGATGCCTTAAAAGTATTTTTTTTTTTTTTTCCATGTAAGAGAATAGCTAACAGGAGGATACAGAAAATTATACAAAAAAGGTTTCAAGAAAACACTAATGCAACTAAAAACAATAGTGATAAATGACTATAAGAACAGACTAAATCTGCAGTTCAAAAGTGGCTATCAGTCTAATCATCTAGTTTTATCTTCTCTGTACTTCGCATGTATGCTCACACTTAAACACAATTAGCCAAATGCTCACTTTGGAACATTTGAGATCTCAAGGAAACTTGTTTAGCAATTAGGCTGCAGAGAGCAGTTAAGTGTTTAATATATTCAGCACTACAAAGTTTACAAAATTCTTGTTTTCGATCACCATTAAAACCTTCATTGTTTTTCACAGATATACAGCAAATATGCCAAATGGATCAGAGCACTCTAACCACCATATACTGCTGATGATTACTGCAGATTTTCTGCCACACAGTAAAGCATTATGATATGGTCAAAACAAGCATTTACAATTTAACTAGTTATGACAAGGAAAAAAGAGTTACTGTTTACTGTAATATTCCATTACCCCTTGATATAGCTCTGTAATTTCTAGCCATTTAGAAATAGCACAAATGAAAGGTTGCTAATCACATCCTGAGAAGAGTGCAATTTCTTAGTCTAAATTTAAAGTTTTTTGAAGATTATTTCTTATTATAGTGAATCCATACTCTCAGGCCTAGAGGAGACATGACTGGGACATATGAGCAAACAGTCAAGAGAGCTTTGAAACATCTTTGGAACTTCTATGTCAGAGAACTCCTTTGGACAATAGCATGGTTTATAGTTACTCAAGGTGGCACTAGGTTGATTGCAAACATGACTGCACAACTTAGTGCTATAGCACAGAATATGAGTTGGAGTCACGAAGTATATAGACACATAACCTTATATAACCACATAACCTATGTTTACTCTCTAGTTATAATTTAATTTATGGAAATTATTAAAAAAAACAAACAAACAAAACCCCAAAAAAACCCCAAAACCAAACAAAAACCAACCAACCAACCAGCCAAAAAAACCACCAAAAATCAAGAATGGGTTTTCACACAGACCATATAATTTCTTATCGCACTAATGGTGTTTTAATGGTTTAGTATTAGTATAATTGCATTGACAGAATTAAATATAAAAAGGCCTATATAGACCAACTAAACCATTGCATTCAACTTTTTCAGGCAGACAAAAGTTTGTATGTCACTTCAACTCTTCAAGAAACCCTCAAACAGTTAATTTTGAAAACAGTTACAAAGTTTAAAAATAGCTGAGAGTGGCCATGTTCATCAAGAATTTCAGTCTAGTATTGAAAGCTCCTTTTTATGTCCAAACACAATTTATGTGAACTACCTTTCATGAACATCTTTTTAAATTAAACTCTAATTGCTTTGGTACTTCAAAGTTATATCCCTGACCTAAAATTAATTCATTGTTTATATTCGTTAAGCTCTTTGGCAGCCTGGGAGGCTTCATGATCTGTTCTCACTGTCTAAACAGAACCACTGAATTATTCACATACACAGAATTCTTACTAGTGTCTTACTTGATATATCATTTATTATTACTGAACACCTATGACACTACAATAAATAATAAAGTTTGATTTATAGTGTACTAGGAGTAACTGCCTCTTCCTAAAATTAATGTGTTCTTAATAAGACCTTTCTTAAAAAACATTTTTGTAGGGAATGAAGCATCCTTTCTATTTCTACCAATATCCCAGAAAAACAGGAAAATGGAAGAAAACAAACAAACAAAAAATTTAAAACCCCAACAAAATACAAGCCAAACCAACTAAACAAACAAATAAAAACTCAAACCACAAACAAACAAACAAATAAACAAACAAACAAACCTCCACCAACCAACCAACTAAAAATACCAAACCAAACGAAAAAAACGCTCCAGTAAGAAAGGCAGTATGTCTGTTAGGGAACAGTGCATGTAAAGCAACTTACTACATTTCCTTTTCCTAAGCATAAAACTGGAAATTCTCCAGTTCACTGAAGGAAATGGGATCCAAAAATTCTACTAAAAACATCAGCCAGCAACCCAGAATGATCAAGAATAAAGGCCAATGGCAGAATTCAGGTTACTGCAAAAGCCTGGATGACCAAACCTTTTATCTTAGTTAGAAGAGGAGAACCCAGCATAGGCAATAGCAAAACAGCATTCACAAAAAACAGCAAACACAAAACTGCGTAAATTCAAATAAAAGAAAGGACTAAAATGTAAGGAGCTAGTAAATGCATTTACTCTCATGTTTAAGACAGTTAAGATACAAACTTCCATGGTGAGGAGATATCCAGAAAAGTACATGATTGAACAACAGTCTACACTAAAATCCTGGGAAATTATGGCTTCTATTACATGCTTTCATTTTCTCTTTCTTGTAAATTTCAAATATGGTTTCAGGGGCAGATCAAAGAAAGATGCATAGAATTTGCATTTTCCAAAAATGTGATCTGAACTACCCTTATATTGCTCTGTACAAAATAAGACCTTTATATTCCTTGTACAAATATGTCTGTACAAATATCAATTCAAAATACTTATTCAGAATATTTTTTCATATTGGTTACATTTCCCATTTGTAAAGCTTTATGGTCAAACATTAACAAAGGCTTTCAAAATGAATGTGAATCATATCCTAACCTTTGTGATTTGAAAACTCTGCCTGAGAGAATATTATCTCAAGTTTTGTGTGAATGTGCTTGGAATGGTAAGACCTGTCAATTTTCTAATACCAAAATTTAATCAAATAAAGCTCATCAATTCTATATAGTAACCAAAGAAACAAGACCAGTATAGTGTTAATACTGTCTATAAAATGCAAAGAAAAATGTAACCACATCCATATTCAGAAATACAGTTATTAAAGAAGCATTCTCCACTCTGAGTCCTATGTCCTTCCAGGAATATGTAAGTGTTAGCATTCACATATTCGACAAACACAGTGTGTAAAAATATCAAAGCAGTCTAGAAAGCATGATAGAAGAGCAAGAGGAAAACCATCTTGCCCTTCACAAGTTTTCACAGGAGGAAGCTTCTAAAGTTTGAAAGAATAAAAAGGTAGCGGGAAGAATTTGACTACAATATCTCCATTACAAGAAGACAACATTTTAAGTTCTTGTTAGCAACAGTAATGTTGCTGAGGAAAACACCTTATTTTATCACTTTTTTAAACACCATGTCATTATCAACTAAGGCTTAAGAGACAATGTTTCATGCCATGATGAACATTTCTTTAGACAGAATATTTCATTCAGCATGATTCTAAGGCAGACACAGATGCTACAAAGAATGGAAAAGAAAAAAGGGAAAAAATGCAATCTCAAAAGAGGAATCATTCTGCAGTCTTGGATAATGAACATTGGGCTCACTAAGTTCCCTGCTGATGACTTTAGCCCCCAAGATCTTACTTCTCCATTGAGGCCTGAGCAGCCTTTAAGCTGCTTGTTAGGAAGGACACAAACTGACAACAGCAGCAGAAAAAACACAGAAACTTCCAAGTTTTCCAACAGTGCTTCCAAAACTACTTGACAAAGAATTTAGTTTAAAGATCTGAGGTGCTGGCGATTGTATTAATTTGTTTAAAGATGTATCTCACACATTTCTAAAATGTAAGGTTTTTCCGAACACTTTGCTTGCCAATAGGATTTAAAAATGGTTCTAACACACCTAATCTAGTTGAATGTAGAATTGCATATTAGAAAAGTGAACTTTCAAGCTTAGTCTGGAAATGTATACCAAAGATCTGTACCCAACTCTCTTGCTGTGAGCAAGATTGGGCTGTATCACATAATCAGTTTCTGGGAAAAAACAAGTCTGTAGTAGTAATGTCTACACCTCCACGTGGAGACCTCAAGTTCAGATAAATATATCCATGATGAACTCCTCTCCTTACTCAAGTTTTTATGAGATAAAATAGGGTCAGTATAAAAGCAGATGAAGGACTCCTCTAATTCTGTGCAAGACAGGTATGTCCACTCTATAGCTGTATATAATTAGAAAGGAAAGGATAGTCCTCCAACCTAACATCTGAGATAGTAACAAATACTTGGTATTGTTCATCCAATCCATCCTTGGTATCCAGTACTTGGTGATGGAATAAAGTCTTTCATCTCATTCTACAAAATAGCAGCAATTTTTCACTCCAAATGAGAAGAAAGAATGAAGAAAAGAAAGAGAGGTATAAGGAAGTGAGATGTCCTACATATGGGTAGACTCTTTGAACTCTTTCTTCCCCACTTTGGTGTATATCCAAATAAAGCGCAATAAATTACAACCTAACCTAAAGTAACTTGTTTAACTCTTTGCAACACTTACAATCTAACCTAAAGCATCCTGTTTAATTCTTTGGAACACTTATAAATTATATTTTTTTAAGACTTAAAATAGTGGATAAAATTGTAACAGTACAAACTCACTTCTACTTCCACTACTGAAGACAAGCTAAAAAATATATGTGTATTTCTTTAAGCTCACAAGCTGTTTGGAGGTATAAATGAAATTCAGGTTGTAATATAGTTATTTCTAAATAAATGGCAGTAATAGGAAATGGGCCTTATTCATTTATTATTAAATACATATGGTCTTGAAATCCTTGATAATAAAAGAACTGTTAAGTAAAAATTGTTCTACTAAGTATATCACCTATGCAAGAAACACTCATGTTTAAGAGCAATCGATGAATTCTTCCTGGATTTGGGGGGTGGGGGAGGTTGACTAAAGTTTATTTTTTTTTCTGAAATAACTTTTATGAGAAGCTCTCATGATCAAGATGGGCTGGTTGTTCAAAGACAAGCTAGACAAATTACAAATTTGTGATGAGTAATACTCGAGTTATAGAGAGATAGAGAAAGACAAGTTATGAATACTCCATATCTCAAAAAAGCCTGTGAGAACTTTGCTTTTCGTTATCATCAGTCTTCTCTCTGAAGGAGACTGTTTCAAGGAAAATAAATCTCTCAGTCATCTCACTGGAGAACAGAAATTTTCAAAGCTTCCAAGTTTACATAGAAAACCAGAACCTTGTTTTCTAGCCAACCTTACTAAGAAGAAAACTGATGAAAGAGAAAGTAGTAGATCTGAAACATTATGACAACTCCATATGTAATATTTTAGCACTGGACTGCACTGTGATAAAACAGTCAGCAAAGAACTTTGCTATTGTTCTTTATCTTTAATTTGAGTTTAAGCACTCACCTATGTTCTGTAAAACTTCATATCAGCAGATATTTCAAAGTGTGATATTTCAAAGTATGTATGTTTTATGCTTTGGAAAGAGACTTTTTTAGAAAGCAGCTTAGAGTTATGAATGCTTAGAAATTACTTCAAAAACTGGTAGTTAACAAATAGTAACTTGATATAAAAGTTTGGTCTTGAAGAGCAATTAAGCACAATTTCCTAGCTATGGAGAACCAGGCCTGAGTATATGATGAAATCAGCACAGATTTCATCAGATTCAGTTACAAAATAGAAGAAAGATGAGCTAAGGGAAAAAGATCGCTTTTGTAAAGCCCAGTTGCTCTGTGTTTACTTCACAAACAGACTGCCTTGAAGGGGTTCTTGATAGGTCTCAAAGCTGCACAAATAAAAGATGTTAAGCCGTCAAAGAAACAGAATCTAATTGAAGGAAAGACTTGAAACCCGTAACATAAACTATTGCAGCAAGAAATGATCCATTCATGGCTGACCTAAGTGACAGAACAAAAGTTTATGTAAATTCAGTTCTGTTATTTTTAGAATGAGCCCTCTACCAGTGTGCATAAGCCTTAAGGGCAGTATTAAGAAAAAGCCACCTAGTACTTCAGAAATATCCTTTTCATAGTTTTTACAAGTAGGACAACAAAGCAAATGCACAGAAGGAGACTAACTTATTCATGTTTTTCAAAGAGCTGTTTTTTCAAAGAAACAATTTGTGCTTCTCACATCTCCCACTGAAACAAACAACAAGAAGTTTACAATCTCAGTAAATAATGTTTATTCCCTGTAGGTACATTGGAAACTTCAAAAGAGCATGAGAAAATACGTGGCATAATCACAGTTGGAAGGGATTTTAGAAGATAGAGAAGACACAGCATGTCATCTATCACCAGTCAACATCCAGCTACATTTTCAGAAGTTAGCAAGTGTTTGCACCTAAGTAAAGATGTGTATTATCCTAGAATATCCAAAAGACATTTTATCTTTGATAATCAATTTGTAGATTAAATGAAAAATTTTCTGTGCACCATTTTTGTGCACCATTTTTGACACTATTAATTTGAAAAAACCTGAATAGATATTAAAATTCCTCTTTTTAACTTCTAGATTTGTAAAACTTAGATGTAAGCAGATAGTTGCTTGTCTGTAGACATGTGTAGAATCCTGACCTACGCCCTCAGTATAAAGGCAAAATCTCACTGTTATAAACTATTCTAAACTACAAAACTGAATGATTGAATTTTCAAATTATAATCAAAATGTAACTTCAAATACTAAATCGATCAAGTTACAAGTACTCTGAACCAAACTCACCAAATCGTGCAGTTGCCAAAAGGACTAATCCTCCTAAGGTTGATACAGTCAATTTTAGCTCTTTTAACTCACACATCCTGGAATCATGAGACACATTATCCCACCTAGTTTTAAAGGATTATCATTAAAGCAAGTTAGTCAAACCTTGTGAAAAATTTAAGGTGCAAAGGAAATTAGCTGATTATCAGACTTTATAGTGAAGATTTTTCCAAGGTTTCTGAACGTAAAACAATACCTTACAAAGCTCTTTTTCAAATCGGACCTAAGAACACAAAACACAGTGGGAGTCTGCCACTTTCATTTGCTCTGATAATTCATATTTGCTGACAAAATAAGATTGACACTCCAGTTAAGGGTGTATAATTTAATATATATGCCTTTAATTCCGCATGCTAAACTGAAAACTCAGCTTTAGGTTTTGAGGATGAAAATATAGAATATTTTTAAGGTCTGAACTCTTCTGCCTGAGTGAGCTTTGCACCCATTTGTCACAGTACTGCAGTCAAAATGACTGGTTGCAGGTGGCAACACGGTTGCCAGCCTCCAGGGTGGTGATCAGCTTAAATGGCCCCCAGCTGCAATATCTGTTCTAGTTACACCATGTCTACATAGCAAAGACTGAAGTACTAATTTCATTTAAAGAAAATCTTACAAAGTTACCCATAAATTTCACAAGAGTGTTTTTTCTTATATTAAGACTCCAGAGATACTTGAGGGTCATTTTTTTTTCTCCTTTTTTTTTGTTGGTTTTTTTGTTGTTGTTGTTTTTTAGTAAATTTTCACAATTTTTTGGCTTTCCCCTACAATTTTCTTCTTCAGCTTAGTGGGTTGGTCTGCATTTTTTTTTTTGTAAAAGAGGCAAGTTACATTTTTTTCGTCATTTGTCTTAAATTGTTACGAACACATCATATGGCTGAAAACTTTCTGTTCCAAGCATATGACATACATTTTTCCCTACAATGGAGAAAAGATACACATACATGCTGTGTATGCCATGTATATGTAGAACTGTATGTGGAATTGCAACAGATTTTTCAAAATTACTGATGTCCACAATGGCCAATGCATGTCAATGAAGTCAAGAGTTTCTCAGAAAAATATTTCTTATATTCTACAGAAAGTTATTGATATATAAGAATATCTGATCAAGGATATACTGTAAAAATATGCACAGATAATAGTGCGGAGATGCAGTTTAGGCTTACAGGGAACATTGTCCTATATCTCTTCTCTTAGATTGTAATTGAGTCCCAAACATCAGACTGCCTTGGTTTGAAAGACAGGTGTCTACCAAGGAAGGTGGGAATCTCCCTTGGAATGGGACCCCTCCCTCCAAATTTATATAACTTTATAAGGGGCTTTCAGGCAAAGATAAGAGAATAGGAATAACTACTAACTAGTTATGTATGGAAAAAGGAATAACTTTACTAGTATGTATGTGTATAATCTGGCAGGCAGGGGGTGCGGGCCTGCAGCGCAGCAGAAAAAAAAACTGAAGCAGTGGCAAGAAACAGTGGGGGGGCTGGGCAGTGGCAGCCCGGCTCCTGAACACGGCAGAGAGAGGCTCCCATGGGCAGGGAGGGAAGAGGCTTGAGGATGCCAGGGTTCCCTTGAGGCACCCCAGCATGTGGTGAAGGCTCCCCAATTTGGTGAGGTAGGGCGTTAATAAGGCCCCAGTGCAATGGCTGCTCTTAGGAGGAGAGCTCCACTCATGGTAAAAGAAAGGCAGGAGGAGACAGAGCCCCGCAGGGGTGGTGAATTCTCCCCACACTGCCACAGCCTCTCTGCCCTCCCAAGGCAGAGAGCACAAGAGAGCAAGGAGCTGCACCCAACCTCTTTTCCCCAGCTCGAATATCTCTGCCCTTCCCAGAGAAACCCCCAGGCAAAAAAAAGAATAGCCAGCTGGACCCCTCCCCTGAGCTGTGGCCACTTCTCTTGTCTCTCGTAAGTAACTGGTCGTTACTGTCTCCTAGCAACACAAATGGGAGAAGATTCCCCGAGAGAAAGAAACAAAAGGAAGAATCCTAAACCCCAACACAGGGCCCTCCACTTGTAGACTTCGTGGCAATTCTGATGAATATTCTGTGTGGAAGAAAACTTTTCATTTGATGTATGTGGCAGTATCAGTCGTAACTACATAACTACAAAAGTTATTAAACAGTTAAAGAATGGACTAAACATGCATGATTACCAATGACATGAAAATTTATGATGTGTGTTACTTAGCTTTCTAGACTAATAATTGAATTTGATTTTTTAAAACTAGCAGTCTAAAGGAAATCAGAACGTAAATAGCTCTCTTTCTTATTTGTATGAGTGAATATATATATGTATGTACAGATGCTAATTTTGTGACAGTGTCTTCTTTTCTTCTTTCTTCTTTATTTCTGTTGACTGTTTTTTTGCATGAAACATGTTATGATAGTTATTAGGAGCAATACAGTAAAAGACATTGCTATCTGCCAAGAGTCTATCCATGACATGCTGTGAATAGGCAGGATCACTCTACTGATGAAATCAAACATCACTAGGAAATATTTATGTGCCTGATTCTGTTGTACTCAGTTGTGTCAATCACAGATTCTCATATTGAAGGAATCTGCTGTCTCAATTGCTCTTGAGAGATCACTAATATTTAGAACAGAAAATTCGTGGTTACTTTATTGATCATTTTTCCTACATTTCCAAAGGGCATGTTATTAAAAGCTTAATTCTAATTTCACTGAATTAAATGGAAGAGAGTTCTGAATTGAAACGTAGCAGGCTGAATCCTAAAACAGATTTTCTTTATGTCTCTAAGACCTGCTTTTTTCTGTAGCTAGGGAAAAATCATTCCATCAACTGTAAACATTGATAGTGCTTTTATAAAAGATCTACTGTAACAGTTGAAAATTTCTGACCAGTTATCAAATCACCATTCAATTGGTGCCCAGTAGGCGGTCATCAGCTTGTAAAAATTCCTCTCCCTGCTTTAACACTAGCCCTTTTAATTTCTCTGTTTATGTTGCACTGCTTCTGACTAAACAGAAAGGTACAGATTCTTCACCATATATGTTTCCCAGATCATGCACCACACATCATTACTACATATGTGCCAAATGACATATACTGAGGTGACCATCAGTTTATACCTCAGTTCCTCCTCTCCATTTTTGATACATGAAACTTAATCCTACCTACCTTTTTTTTCACAATACTCTAGCTGCGTATAAAATGTAGTAAATATTTGCAGCTTTCCTTGTTTTTAAGCTCTTTCACTATGTCGCATAGTATATGCTCATACACATATAAAAAAATACACACAGCCATCAGTGTGTACGTAAGATAAACAATAATAATGAAAATTCTTTACTGCTGTGCTAGATTGCTGTATGCCTAACTAGGTATATTTCACAAATACAAATACTGTCCTATACTCAGGGAGTACAGTGTAATTAGAAATCACAACATAATAAATTGCCTGTTTGCTGAAAAAGAGCTACAACATAAAGCATCCCATTAATGAAAAAAAAAAATAAAAATCCATGAAATGGGAAGTTATAAAGACAAAAATATCCCCAAAGAAAACCCCTAAGGAGACAGTCTCTTAAAAAAGAAGTTAAGGACATTTGACTGAGATTGTAGCTGTGGCAGGTGGAGTGCTCTGTAATTGCTACCTAAGTTTCCAATTCAGATAGAGGTTTCAGTTTGTAGCTGTTGAACAATAACAGAGAAGGGTAAATGTTGTTGTTTTTTTTCTCATCTAATGACTGAATTGAAATGCTCTGTAATCACTAAGTTACACATCCTCAGTTATTGCAAACAGCAAAGCTACACTGACAAAAGAATTACACCATATCATTAGCAAAAGATGTAGGTCATATTGAATCACAGAATTAATAACACTTCCACATTTATACCATGTAGATTTAGGAAGGCATGGTTTTACACAAATTCAGATTCTTATGAAGGCTATTGACAGACAAAGATTATGAAAAAAGATGACACAGTGGAGTCACATCTATTCTGATGAGTTTCTAACTAGCCTGTAAACCAGAAACTTATGTGAAGTTAACAAGTTATGTTGCTCTTAGTTGAGCAAATCTTTAATCTTGTTCCTAGAATGACCTAATTTGGCATTTTGATAAAAGACAGAAAAAAATTGCTTGCATTTCCCCTCATAGTCAAAACCAGTAAAACAGACAGTTATGAATGGTGTTTTTTATCTCTATCCTGATATTTTTGTCTAGTAAACATAATGCTGGAATAAAAAATTCATTTTAAGAACGTCTAATTCTTATATGTCATTTTCAAATGTACAAACAGATGTACTGGAACTGAAATGCTTGCACCCTCTATGGAGACATTTTCTCTGAAATGTGTTCAAATATTGGTGGTCAAGATATTGGAGCACACAAGATGTGTAACATGAGTAAAACTAATACAGGTTGAATAAACTCTGAAGAAAATCGTGCGTGTCCATACCTAGGTTTTTCTGTCAAGAACTGATCTTGTGACAATATTTGAAATTAATTAGAACAAATAATTGCTGTTACATGGCATAGTTAATAGTAGGGCAGAAATTCCATCCTAAAAATAGCAAGCATCTTCCTCTAAACATTTTTAAATCTATATCTCTGATTTTTGTGAATTTTTTAAACAAATGTCTTCATCTGTCTTACTTTAACAAGAATAGCTTTTATGAAACATAAGTTTTACTTTCATGTGCTTTTTCTGTTGAAACCCCTGAACTTTGGGGTATTTGTGTTAGCAGTTGGTTTGGCTCCAGTTACTAATTGTTGTAGACTACTAACTTTCTTGGAGCCACAAAATCAGCAGTCTGGCAAGATATACAAATGTTCACTGTAACAGTAACACATTAGGCTACTGTTACAGTCATTAGAGGTACAGAAAAAAATTATAGTAGCAGCTGGAAAATGAAATCAGTCACTTAGTTTCTTGTTTAATAAATAAAATTATAAACTGAAATTAAATAATTAACTTCTTGGGAGGTTGAATCTAGTCCATGTTTGGCCCAACATGTACAAGTGTTGACTTAAGATCATCACTCCCTGAAGGTCACTTTGGATCTTTCACTATTTTAATGGAGGGTTATTCCTTCAGAAAAATTTAAAGAGAATGAGTGATTGACCGATATGGCTGTGATGTATTCTCAGAAAAAGACACTGCAAATTTAATTTCATTTCCCTGCAAAGACAGTGCCAAGTGCCAAGTGCCAAACTTCAAGACAGAAGGCAGGTACTCTTGACAAATTAGTAGAGATTGTGTTCACAAACATTTTTCAAGGTACAGCTGAGAATCAGATATGTCAAATAATATTTTTTCTACAGCGTTTTTATTTTCCAGCATGTCATATGCCACGCATTTGTCTAAATAGTTGTCAGTTTTTGTGCTGGTTCAACATACACATATACTATACTTCTGTATAGTAGACAGAAAGGCTTTCTTCATCATCCTTACTCATTGCCTTACTGAAGAGAAACTTTCTTCTGTAGTTACCAAGAATTTACTCACAAACAAAAGATGACAGCTGACCTGATAAGTCACATACCCATTTCCAGTTATAAAAGACAATCATAGAGATGTCAAAGGTATGTCTTAGTTAAGCTAAGGGTCAGTAATCTCTGGACACGTGCTACCCACTCTCCCACTTTTCCCTGCTGTATGATATTAATAGGATGGCTACTGCCCTGGGAATTTTACATCATCTAAAGGACTACAAAAGTCTAATAAGATTAAAAAAAAACAAAAACCAAACCAAAACCAAAACCAAAAAAAAAAGAACAACAAAAACACCCTCACAAAACAAAAACAAAACCAACAACAAAAAAAACCCAAACAAGCAAAAGGAAAAAAATGGGTTTATTACACAATCTGAAGGGATGAAAATCCTCCATGATTGTCTTATTCTGACCTACACTGGCTGGACCATGTTCTAGACCAAGTACGTGTATGAAGCGAGGGAATTTCAAGAAACCTGTTACAACAGAAGAAATTATAAAATGCAAGAGCATTTGGATGTGCAAAGATTGATTTCATTCAAGCGTCATAACTCAGATTTCATACATTTCATAACTCTGCTACAAAAAGAGATTAAGGGCAAGTAAACACTAGGAGATGATATAGAGATCCTCCCAATCTGCCTGCATAACTCTACAGTGTCTGTAACAGCTGCTAAAGGGTATGTGCAGAAGCATGCTTAGCAACCACTGCAGAGCAACTCACTCCAAAATTCTACCTCTCAGAAAACATGAGTTTCCAATTCAGATAGAGGCCTCATTTTGTAGCTGTTGAACAGTAACACAGAAAATGGCAGGACTAAAAAGATCAGATCATGAGTAAATCATCACTCTGTCTATCAGGCAATTAATTTGAAATAAATTAACAAAGTCAAAAATAAATTGCAAGATATGCTTTTAATCAGAGGAATTTTTATCAAATCCCTCAGGAATCTTCTACCAAATCTTTTATGCTTAAGTGAGTACTCCTCCTACAGAATCATAATTCCCATAAAAAGTTACCAGCCGAAGTTCAGTAGAAAAGGGAAAATATCTATTGAAGCTGATCACAATCTGTGATCATAAAGTTCTATGCCAAGTTACAATCTAGCATATCAATCAAAACCTATTTTGATAATTTGCTTAGAACAGCAAACATGTTAAATTTTATTGCTGAAAGCCCCCTATAAAGAATGGGGAATGGAGGGACAGAGCAGGTGTATGCATAATAAAATAACAGTGAAAGGCATCTGGCAGCAATCCACACCAGTAAATGAGAGCATGTAAAGTCAGTTATCCTTATATGCCTATGCAAAAAACAGTATTTCCTCAGGAAAGAAAATAATTTTTCCCCCCAGTCTATTGTGGTGTCTTAGCACAACGGAAACTACAAAGAAATTTGTTACAGACACTTTCTGCACAGTCCTATGGAGGGGAGACTTCCAGGGCAGTCTCTTTTAACAGTACTATCTAGCCATTGTAATGCTTCACACATAAGCTTCATAGCTTCATACAGCTGCTCCCTTCTAAGACACCTAGATCTGGAGATATCTAGATTTGGAAATAGCTTATGAAGGTGCAGGAATACTCCTCCTGACACAGATCACATGTTGAAAAAAATAACTACTGTGAACCCTTTCATCTTTGCAGAAAGGGTTTATTGCTTTATTCAAAATCCTTCTCTTTTTTTTCCTTACTTTCCCTGTCTAAAGAAAAAAAAATATCATACTTTGAGGTGGCTATTATGAGTCTATATTTTCATGACTAACCTAGAAAATTAATCTTTGTATGACAGTAAGGACCCAGAAGCAACAACTTTTCCAAAGCAAATGCTGAATTTGTAGAAAAGTCCTGTTTGTTATTTTTTATCCAGGCAGATTGGTTCATAGAAAATATTTTCTGACAGAAAGACCAGCTTCATTGTCCCATTGTTTGAATATTACAGTATAACATAGACTAAGGATCCTAAAATATGACTATTCTCACATACTTCCTGTTATGATTCAGTTTAAACACAGAAAAGGAGAGGAAACTAAGTCTCTGTGAATAAAGTGGATCAAACCCAGAAGGGTTTGAAATATACCCAAAAAACATTATTAAAACCAAATGAGGTTAGATCTCAGTGCCAAAAAATTGATATATTTTATTTAATAGTAAAAGAGGCAGAGAAAAAGAGAGAGAGAAAGAGAAATAAAGAAATAAAGAGAGAAAGAGAAAAAGAGAGAAAGAGAGAAAATAAGGGAAGAAAGAGAGAAAGGAAGGAAAGAAAGAAAGTATGGGTGGAGGATAGTGTGACAAGAAGAGAGTGACAGGGGTTAGGTAGAAATATATCACCTTTCCAACAGTCCCGATGATGTCTCATTGCTCCCCTCCATCTGGTCTTCTTGAGGGTGCCCTGCTGCTGCTGTGCCACCACGCTGTCGCATTCGCTGGTCAGGTCTGCCCATGCCCATGAGGACAGGGCTGCGACAGCGAAGGGGTCGGCATGGAAGAAAAGGAGTGGGCTATGTGTCTTGGTCAGAGATCTGAGGGTTCTTTATTATCCAGCCACAATAGAGGAACTCTTCTCAAATATAGCCCAGTGCCAAGACCGAGAACAAAGGGCTAATCCAACTTACACACACTAGCATTGAACATTCTAGAAACTTTCTAACCAGTCATAATACACGATGTAACCCAAATTAACATACTAACTCCCATGATCCTGTGCGAACAAACTTTAACTCACCCTAAAAATAAACAGTGTCCCCGAACTTCGTGAGTTGCCCTCCAGGGCCTCAGCTTGGTTTTGGTTATGGCTGGCTTGTTAGCCAGACCAGGCTGCTGGGCCTCCACACCATGCCATGCTGAAATGTATGGAATCCAGTAGATGAATATACCGCTGGGCCATTGGGAACACCCAGGTGCCTCCCTTGCAGAGACCCAGTGTGACACGGTCCCTTGCAGCACTGTGGGTCTGCTGCATCATCTGCAGTGCTCTGGTGCGAGGTCTGGGGACCTCTTGGGGGATCTTCTGACAGGCCATGACACCCCTGTGTCCTTCGTGGATGCAGCTTCTCCGGCGTGGAGAGGCCCCTCAGCTGAGCTCCTCTGCCCAGCGGAGGATGGGCGGTCACTCCTCTCACCAGAGGCCTTTTCCCCACACAGCCAAAGCCTCTCCCCCCACCTTTGGTGTGAGGCCTGTGTGGGCCTGGCAGCAGAAAGCCCTGGGGCTGGGAAGAGTGTGCTCTGTGTGTTGTGCTCTGTGAATTTATTCTTCTCCCCCAGCCCTGAGTTGTTACTTTATCTGACCTTCATCAGCGAGCAGTGTAGGCCTCAGTCAGGGCCCCATTCAGGGTGTGGTGGTCTTCTGCAGCCGTTTGTAACACAGTTTTGCCTTAATAGGCAAAAGTCCTTCATGAAGATGTTTAAGTTAAAAACTATAACATTTCGGTCTCTGACACCTCCTGAGGCATAAATGGACAATTAATGAAATACATGGTGTGGAAGCATAGTTAGAAACATTTCTGAATCCATGATGGTGTACATTTTAAATCATATATGAATTAAAAACTCTTTAACTTAGTAGGTTTTCTCTTTGGGGATTTAAGTATTGGCACACCAAAGAAGAGCTGATAAAGAAAACAAAATTTTCAGAAAGTGAAAATAAGTGCTACAAAACAAAAGGAGAGTTGATATTTCTTTCATTAGTTATTACTATGTGGCAAAATGGTTAGATTTATGTCCGATTTCTAGAAAAAGACTTTTAGTATCAGGAAAAAAGGTATCTCAAGACAGTCACATCATTCATCATGTAAACAATAAACTGTGTCTGTAATCGTCATATTTCTGTCATTTCTTATGAGGTGACCTGAGGATTTTTGTGTTTTCTACATTTATATAATATCTTTCATCATTATCTTTGAAACATCATTCTTTTTCCCAAAAGCATGATTAAAAGATACTATACCTATGTGGGTCTGTTCAGATTCATCATGATAAAAACTTACCTTTGTCCTTGTGTTTGCACACCACAAGAGTTCATGCTTTTTCAGCCAATATAAAAATACTTATATTTCTATGAAATATTATTATGTTTTCTGGGCTTCACCACTTAGTAATATTTAAAAAAAAAAAAAAAAGAAACAAAAAACAACCAAAAACTACCAATACAGAAATAATTTGAGAAGTTTTATTTCCTCACAGGGATCTTAGGGAGAGCTGGAAGACACAGGACTTACAAATGATATCCAAAAAGCTGTAATGTAACTCTGCCAGCCCTAAGGTGGTCAGGCATTTGGAGTGAATTATTGTTGAAGGTTCCTTCCAACTGGACTATTCTATTCTATTCTATTCTATTCTATTCTATTCTATTCTATTCTATTCTATTCTATTCTATTCTATTCTATCACACATGAATATTAAATAAGTTGATATATTTTATTTCTGTATTTTTCAAGATGGTAAATGAGCATAATAGTTTAATATGAGATGTCTTTCCTCTGAAATTGCTTTATTAATTTTTGGATTCTAAATATGGCTTCTTTTAAGGTTACTAGAGAAAAAATATTACACAGAATAGATTGAAGGGCTTTTCTGTCACCATGTTTAGTGTTTATTAGTGAAAACACAACAAAAGAAAGAATATACTGTGTTGCTATTGATTCAGTTCCATGAGAGGTATAAAGTTTGGGGTTTGTATGGTATATTTCAAAGAATTGAACACAAACTGCAGCGAGGCTGTCTCCGTTTGGGAGGAAGTGAGTTTTTTGGGAAGTTTTAGTTAAACCAATCAGTGGTCAGATTCGAATATTGACACCTGGTGTGCCCACTGAAGCCGTGAGTCCCCTCTGCAGACACACGGGGTTAAAAGCAGAGATTTCCCAGAGTTCGCTCTCTTTCGCCCGTGGTAGCCCAGGGAGCGGCACCGTCTCTGCCCCGCCCGGCCACATGGCTGGGTGGGGAGGGGAGCCATGGAGGCCCAGGCTGAGGTAGGCCGGAGCCCCGGAGAGAGAGAGAAGGTGGAAGGGAATGGAACCGGGCCAGCTCCTGCAGGACCGAGGGGTGGAAAAAACACCGAGGTATCTTTCGTTTCCCCCCCCCAACCCCAGAAGAGAGAGCGAGCCTGTGCCAGCAGAGGAGGCGGCAGGGGGGTGATGCCCAGCATGTGGGAGTGCCACCGTGAGATCTCAGTGCCCTGAGGGCAGCGGAGCTCGGACTTTTAACCCTTTCCTGGGTGAAGGAAACTTTGTGAAACATTAGTCCTCCTGGCTGGTGGTTGGAGAGAGAAGAGAGACAGTCTGGGACCTGAGATGTTAAGAAGATGTGGAAAAGCTGAAGTGGGAGGAGATGATGGAGTGGCTTTTTCAGCTGGACTTTTCTTGTATAGCCATAGACTGAACCAAGCTACCTGTAATACATGAGACTGCATTTGGGTGGATGCTATAGCCTGAGCCAAGAGACTGACCTGCTGTAATGATATTATATAAAGGAGTGAACAGAGGAAGATGAAGAGGGCGTGGTGGTGCCTTCCATCTTCAGGGAGAAGAGCTCTGTTCTTGAGAAAACCCTCGGCCCCAGGGGATGAGAAAATGGGGGGGACTGTTGTCCCAAAATGAGGCATGGTGGTTTTTTTTTCGGCACTTGGCAAAGCATCCTTGAAGAACCCTGAGCAGTTTCGGTCCATGGACGGTGGTGAGAGCACTGTACATGGAAGGAGCATGTCACGATGGCAGAGTTTCTCCGGGCGGTGCCACGTGTGACAAAGAAACATGGGGAGTTTCAACCCTGTTTTGTGGGGAGGACTGTGGTACAAGAGAGACTCCTCTCTCCCCTGATGGACTGAGAATTGATTACTTGAGTGTTGGTAACTTGATCAGGACTCCAAGATTTTTGTCTCACTGTGCTTTGGTGAATTTAGGTGGGAGGAGGAGGAATGGTTTAAAAGGTGTTCACTCTGTTTTCCTGTGTGTTTTTGATTTTAGTTTGTAGTTTAATAAAATTATTGTTTTTCTCTCTTTTTCTAAGTTTAAGCCTGCTCTGCTCTGTTCCTGGTCACATCTCACAGCAGTTAGTTAAAGAAAATACATTTTCATGGGGGCACTGGCATTGGGCCAGTCCCAAACCGTGACAGAGGCAATGCCCTTTTCTGGTTTTATAGGGAAAGCACTGGTCTGATCATCAATTATTTAATGAAATAACTGATAGCTTTCTTCCAAATTTTATTTAATAATGTAAAGAAAAAAGGAGGAAATTCTACCTGTGGTGTGAACTGTATTTTGCATTGAATTTCTTAGTTCTTCTTTAAATTTATTGCAATTTTGTGGAAATCACCTTTGCAATAGATTTTTAACAAATGCCTTAATTTTTTACCATATCTTTTAAATGCTATTTTTTAAAAACCGTACAGATTTTTTTCATTTCCCTGCTTCCCCCATTTTCAGAATGACTTTTTATGAAGATTAAAGACCAACTTTCTATTCCGGTTGAAATTTTTTGCATTAATTTATTTTTTATTTTATTTTATTTTTTTTTACTTCTTATTTTTTTTCTAATGAATGTTATTTAACATCTATTTGTAGAAGTTACTGTTGTACTACACTAAAAATGTTGGATAATGGTAGGCCTCATGAATTTCAGGAACTGCTCAGACAGTATCCAGGTATTTTTTTAAAAAGCTAAATTAAATACAAATTACAAAATGTCATATTCAGTAGAATTACCTATATACAAAGCAGTAGCTGCATCTTCCACTGGCTTCAAAATCAAGTGCAATTAACTCAGCTTTCAACAATTTTCACTTTTGACACCCTGTGTTCACAGTGATTTTTTTCAAGGTTTTGTAAATTACATTACATACTAACTCTAAGATTTCTAGTATTACATTTTCACACTTGTTTTTAGGTTTAAATTATTAGTCAGAATTGTTGAATACTTAACTAAACAAGCAATATCTGTTCTTATCTGACACACACAATGTCATACTAAGAAGGAAGAATTGTAAAAGGTTTTTGCATCTTTAGTATTCATCTTTGCCACATATGTGTAAGTAGTGTGTCTCAGTATGGGGATGGAGACTCAAAAGTCAAATCACAAACTGAAATAGGCATAAGACTGAATAGACAAAACATTTGGGCTTTCCTACCACTTTGTCCATAAGACTGCCATTCTGTCAGGCAACCTGATGCAGTGTGAAAGTGTTCAGAGACCACAGACATTCTCATACTTCAATTTCAGAAGATATGAAATAAAGAGGAAGGACAATCCTTTTGAACTTCTTGCATCACTAATCTCAGGTGTTATAACTTTGAGTTAATAGGAGACACACAAATGGGCAGAAGTATTGGCTTATATGTGTTGTCCTGAGCTTCTTGTTTCATTATTGACAGCTACAGAATTGCTCACACCTCAAGGAATCAGTTACTCAAATCAGGTATAGATAGCTTGAAAATCACTGACTCTCCATAGGATCTCCTGACTTGCAAAATTACAGTTTCCTGCTGCTTGCTGATTTATATCAGAAACGTAGCCAGCATTCTTTAAGGAATTTGTGTAACAAAATGAGTAAATTTTAAGTGCAGGAAAAATACACATATTTTAGAGCTACCTATTCATACACTGGAAATGAAAACCATTTTCCAGTGTCTAAAGCAGTAAGTATTCTAACTAAACAGGAAAAAGGGAAAAAGATAAGTAATATATTTATTGATTAGAATAACTAATAACTAGGGCTCCTGCAACACTTGTATATCTTTTTCATATTAATTAGCAAGATTTCAGGGAAGGGATTAGCTCAAATGGTAGAATACTTGCTTAGCATGTGAGAGGTAGCAGGATCATAGTCCATATTCTCCAGGTCATTCCTGCCTTCAGCTGCCAGGTTGCAGCCCTCTGCCTGTATCAGCCCATTAAAGGTTTTGTTCAATACTGGATCAGATGGTCACCAGCATGAATTGATTTGGGGCACCAAGACTGGAGGCAGCCTGGCCTGCAATGACCATGCACTGTGGAGTTATCAGTTCTGAGGAATATAAGTCAGGTAAGGAGTAAAGTTAGGTCTCTGAACTTTAGGAAAGCAGACTTCCAGCTCTTAAAGGAGATAGTCAGTAGGATCCCCTGGAAGACTTCCCTCAGAGACAAGGGAGCAAAACAGAGCTGGAAGAACTTTAAGGAAGCTTTCCATTGAGTGCAAGAGCTAGCAATCCCCAGGAACAAGAAATTGGGCAAGGAAGGCAAGAGATGAAGTTTGGATGTGTAGGGATGGAGTGAGGAAAGCGAAGGTGAAGCTGAAACTGAACCTGGCAAGGTGCAGAAAGAATAACTAGAAGGGCTTATACAGGTACTGCAACAGAAAAGAGAAGTAAAAAAGGTATTCTCCCCCTGATAAACAACAACAGTAAACTGATAACAATTAATGAGGGCAAGGACAAAGTAATTCAACAACTTTGACTCATGTTCAAGGTAAACTTCTACTCCCACATCTCTCAAGTGGAAGGACAGAAGGATAGGTACTGGGGAAGAAAGCTCCCTCCCACACAAAGATCAGGTTTGTCACCACCTGAGGAATGTGAATGTGCATAAGAGTACAGGACCCAATGAGATGCACACCAGAGTTCTGAGGGCATTGGCTAAGTAGTTGCCAAGCCACTCTCTGTATTTGAAAAGCTATGGCAGTAGGCTGAAGTCCCAGGTAACTGGAAAAAGGGAATTATTGTACCCATCTTTAAGAAGGGTAGAAAGGAGGACCCTGAAAATTAACAGGTTTCCAGCCTCACCTCTGTGCTTGAAAAGCTCATAGAACAGATCCTCTACAAGCTATGTTAAGGCACAAGAAGGACAGTGAAGTGATTCAGGACAGTTAGCAAGCACAGCTTCACCAAGGGAAAGTGCTTCCTGACCAACCTTCTAGAACAGAGTGACTCCATCAGTGGACAAGGGAAGGGCTACAGATGTAATTTATCTGTCATTTATCTGTCATTTATCCTGTCATTTACAGGACTTCTATAAAGCCTTTGACACCATCCCCCACAACATTAAATCAAAGAGAAAGACGGATTCAATGAGAGGACTGTTAGATGGGTAAGGAAGTGGTTGGATGGTTGCATTCAGAGGGTAGTGATCTACAACCAAGTGCAAGGTGCTGCACAAGAGTTGAGGCAACCACTGGTATCAGCACTGGGGGATGAAAAGACCAAGAGCTGCCCTGCCAAAAAGAACTTGAAGATGCAGGTGGACAAGAGGCTGGACATGAGCTGGCAATGTGCACTGGCCAGTCATACCTGGGGCTTTGCTGACTCTTGCTGAACTTCCATTCACTGCATTTCTCTAGTGGATTGAAGAATGTGACTCCAGCAGTCTACTTCTTTCTCACACTCCCTGATAGTCCTCAGGCTCTCCCCTTCCTCTTAAGGTTTAGCTACCAGGCTGAGCAGATCATCTGCTTAAGTCGCACTGCACGCAGGTGCTGTCCATCTATATTAATGCCAAGCTCAAGCAGTCCTTGCAACTGAAGACTTGGCCACCTTCATTCTTCTTAGGGAGCTCCATCTAGGTCACCATGCTACTGCTAGCAATAGCTTTTGACCATGTGGAAATCATTACTCAGTCTGTTCTCACTGGGAAAGCAAAAACCATCAGGTGTATTTGTCTCAGGAGCCAGGAGAGTGGTTGCACACTCGAACTGTCCTGCAAAGAGCTGTCCCATGTCCTTCTGACACACACTCTGGGTTGCTCACACTCCCTGGAGATGTTCAAATGTCCCACAAGCGCTTCCAGGTCTGAACAGAGCTCTGGACTGCTGCTTGGGTGTTCCTGAGCAAACTAATGCTCACTCCCAGACTTAACCTCTGTTGCCTCTGCTGCTGCCGCTGCTGCTGCCACTGCTGCTGCCACTGCCGCTGGCGGTGCTGCTGCTGCTGCCACTGCCACCCCACTGGCTAGGTAGGTTCTTCTCAAAGTGATTTCATTATTACAGAAAAACTGAGAAAGTTTTAATGTTGAAACAAATCAGTATGGGAAGAAGACAAACCAGTTAGTTTAACCAAGTATTTTGCATGATGTCTTCAGGAATTATATTATTTGTAAAAACAAGCAGATATATGTCCCTTTTCTTAGTTTCTTGCATCCTTATGTAGCTTTAAAAAAAAAAATGGGAAAACAAATGGGATAGATGGGATGTATCAGGATATACAGCACTCCTTTGGAATGTTAAAGTGTCTAGACCTGGAAGAATGATACCCAAGAATCCTGAGTTTCCTGTCAGACCTAGAAAGCTGTAGCCAAATTAAAATACTCACCTTAAAATNTTTCCAGAAACTTTTTACAATGTAGAATTGAATTATTAGCATAAACATGCATTTTTAAAGGCAGAAATTTTCTAGAAAATTTTACCAAAAATGATCAAACATTAAGTTATTTCTTCTTAATAGCTAGCAATGGGATTTGAAGCCTGTCCAAGGTTTATATTTGTCCTTGAATGTTCACTTAGTTCTGAGAAAAGTGAGAATACAGTAATCTTGCCCTTTTACTACTATACAACTAACTTGATGCACTTCAAAATGTAAAGCAAGAAATTTAAATAATGACAAAGACTGTGAGTCTGTAATAACCTCTCATGTGTAGGTGACCTTTTTTTCCTTTGAAAATACCCCAGTATCTTCTACATTCTCTGCTTAGCAAAAAAAAAAAAA
>VZSE01013402.1:521978-605089 GCA_013398275.1 Promerops cafer
CCTCTGTTGCCTCTGCTGCTGCCGCTGCTGCTGCCACTGCTGCTGCCACTGCCGCTGGCGGTGCTGCTGCTGCTGCCACTGCCACCCCACTGGCTAGGTAGGTTCTTCTCAAAGTGATTTCATTATTACAGAAAAACTGAGAAAGTTTTAATGTTGAAACAAATCAGTATGGGAAGAAGACAAACCAGTTAGTTTAACCAAGTATTTTGCATGATGTCTTCAGGAATTATATTATTTGTAAAAACAAGCAGATATATGTCCCTTTTCTTAGTTTCTTGCATCCTTATGTAGCTTTAAAAAAAAAAATGGGAAAACAAATGGGATAGATGGGATGTATCAGGATATACAGCACTCCTTTGGAATGTTAAAGTGTCTAGACCTGGAAGAATGATACCCAAGAATCCTGAGTTTCCTGTCAGACCTAGAAAGCTGTAGCCAAATTAAAATACTCACCTTAAAATACAAATTTTGTTGCTGCCTTGAAATGTTTCACACATAACTGGGGATATTTTCATTTCAAAGGCATGCAGAAATTTGCCCAATTGTCCTATTCAAACAAACACACATCACAGATGTTTTGTTCTTTTATGCGCCATATAAAACAAAAGATACATCTTCACCTATTTTTATAACCTATTTTTTTAAACTTATCAGTTACATGGTAGTTTTAAAGTGGAGATGAAGCATTTGCCATGACTTTAAGCCCTCTTTTATTCTCAGTGGAAATATGTTTCTTCTAAATCCTCTTTTAAAGTCTAATGTTTATTGACAATATTATGTAGTATCAATTAACAATTTTATAGTAATTATAATAAGAATTTTTCATGTTTAATTACTGCATTTCCCTCAATTTAAATTTATTATAAGCTAACTCAACTCATAGTTGAAACTTTAACTACTAATGAATATTTTATGTATTAAANTGAAAGATCAGTCAATATTTCCAGGATGGATTTATGATTCAACTCATCATTACTGTTGTACTGGGCTTGCATGGCCAGGTTTTGGTAGTGGTGGCTACAGCAGTGGCTTCTGTGAGAAGCTGCTGGAAGCTTCCTCCATGTCTGGCAGAGCCAATCCTGGCAGCTCCAAAGACGAATGTGCCACTGGTCTGGGCCAATTAGAAAAGATGGTAACACCTCTGAGATAGCATATTTAAGAATAAGAAAAAACAATTTATTGCACAGTTGTAATTTAAGCCAGAGAAGAGCACAGTGAGAACATGTGAGAAGAACAACTCTACAGACAAGGTCAGTGGAGAAGGAGGGGCAGGAGGTTCTTCAGGCACTGGAGCTGAGATTCCCCTGCAGCCCCTGGTGCAGACCATGGTGAAGCATCTGTGCCCCTACAGCCCGTGGAGGACTGCGGGAATGCAGAGATCCACCCACAGCCCATGGAGAAGCCCACGCCACAGCAGATGGATGCCTGAGAGGAGGCTGTGAGGCCATTGAAGGTCCATGGAGAGAGAAGTCCATGCTGGAACAGCCTGTTCTTGAAGAACTGCACCCCACTGAAGAGTGACCCACACTACAGGAGCTTGGGAAGAACTGTTGCCATGGGATGGACTCACACTGCAGCACTTCACAGCGAGCTGTTGCTCATGAGATGAATTCACGTCAGACAAGTTCACAGAGAACTGTTTCCTATGGGAGAGACCCACACTGCAATGGGGAAGGACTCCCCTCTCTGAGCAGTGGTAGAAACAAATGACAACAACCTCCATTCCCTGTCTTCCTGCTCAACTGGGGGAGCAGGTAGAGCTGGGAAGGAAGAGATGGTGAGGTACATGTAAGGTGTTTTGAAGGTATTATTTTACTTCTCGTTATCCTGCTCTGACTTTGTTAGTAAGAAATTCAATTCATATCTCTAATTTGAGNACTGCAATGGGGAAGGACTCCCCTCTCTGAGCAGTGGTAGAAACAAATGACAACAACCTCCATTCCCTGTCTTCCTGCTCAACTGGGGGAGCAGGTAGAGCTGGGAAGGAGAGATGGTGAGGTACATGTAAGGTGTTTTGAAGGTATTATTTTACTTCTCGTTATCCTGCTCTGACTTTGTTAGTAAGAAATTCAATTCATATCTCTAATTTGAGCCTGTTTTGCCCATGATGTCATTTGGTGAGTGATCTCTCCCAATGATTATCTCAACCAATGAACTCTTTTGTTATATTTTCTCTCTCCATACAGCTGGAGAGGAGAGGAATAAAGAGGCTTTGATGGGTGCCTGGCATCCAGCCAGCATCAACGTACTACATATTTTTGAAAGATAATTAAACCTATTATTATAGCACCTCTGAAAGACACGACCCAGATTAGAATTGGGTAGAAAAGTCCAAAATGGTCTATTCACAGCAGCAGAGAGTTCTACAGTACAGCAGAACAAATACAAGGACTTTCAGCTGAGCCATGTGTTGCTCAGGCAGAAGAGCAGCAGTTACACAAATATTTTACTCTAATCACATTTTTCAAAGGAAAGTTGTTATATGGATGTAAATTTTCAGTATATGGATAATTCTACAACTGTCAATAAATGTAAAAGATGAAAATTGGAAAAACATTGAAAGGACACATCATCACTATGTATCTTCAACATGGCTAAAAGCAGTATGTTGTGAAAAGTTTGGTTTCTAAAACTACTCAGAAAGACAGAAAAATGATTGAGGCAAATAACAAGAAACTTAATGAAAGTGAGGCACAAAATTATTGAGATGACATTTGGATGCACTCTGTATAAAAAAGAAAAGAAGAATGCAGTTACAGCAATTCTCTTGAAATAAAATTTATATTGATGATGTTGCTAATTTCATTGAAAATCCTTTAACTGGCCAAAATGCAAAACGTGCAACCTGATTTCTTGTCACCTGATGTGCAGTGTATTTAGGATTTTTGTCTTCTTCTTTTTTTTTTTTTTTTCTTTCAGGAACCTGTGGGACAATCTTCATGACATAGAATTTTGGTAGTAGTTTTATCAGAAAATGTGAGTGAAATGGTAAATTGTGGGACACTTAATACTCATTTTTTTCTTTCAGGAACCTGTGGGACAATCTTCATGACATAGAATTTTGGTAGTAGTTTTATCAGAAAATGTGAGTGAAATGGTAAATTGTGGGACACTTAATACTCATGCAGATATACTACTGAGAAAAACACTATGAAAAAACTTCTAATTCTAAAATTCTAGAATTCTTGCTCAACACCATCAAAGCAAAGAATAATTCTCAAGGTATGATGAAGTACTAATAAAGTGACAAATTATAGTAAAATTATTAAATTTTGCTATGGTAGTGAAAACAGAACCTGCTAAAAACACATATTTAATGTACACCAGGAATACACCAAATTTCAATGAAAATTGGAGCTTATGTCTAAATACTAAAAACCAGTGTCCTGTGTGATTCCATACATTATAAAATAAGAAAGCAATTTTGATAAATAATGAGATGTATCCAATTTCTGCAGGATATTTTAGGACAACCAAGAAGCACACTCAAAGAAGAACAAGAGCAAATATATAAGATACTTACATACATTGTAAACTGGCAGTTAAAAGAACATCACAGATGAAAAGAAAATCAACTGTAAAACATATTTGATCAGAAGGAAAAAGCCAAACATACTGGTCACCAGGCTCTCTTTCCCTCTGTCCCTTCATACTTGCAGCTCAGAGGATTACTTTGGAAGTACATTCTTCAGTGTTCACCTTCCAACACATGGGATGTTGCAAAGGACCAGAAATGGGATGCACATATGATTCAAAGTGAAAATACTGCACAACTAGCACTTTGAAGAGATATTGAGTTTGACATTCATTCAACAGCCTCCAGGCTTTATTTATAATGCAAAAGATATTTTAGGAATGTTCTTCTCTATACTCAGCATGTTATCCCCCGACCTCCCAAGGTTGTTCTTCACCAAGCAAGATCTTCTTCTCATCTTCCAGCTGAAGATTTATCTAATTGTAGCCCTTCCATTCTCCTGCCATTTCCACCTTTCATTCATAGCTGTGGAAATGGATGCTCTTGCTTCAGTAATGCTTATCACTTTCTCTTATCCTTGCTCTCTGATACCCAACTCTGTCCACCTAGAAAGAGAGAAATATAGCATTTTTTTTCATATCTATAAATAAAAAATTCAATAATTTATGCCAAACCAGTATGGAGACACTTGGGGATTTTTATAATGTTTATGCAAACCTTTTTCAGGTATCCTAATTTAGATTATAAATCTCTTATGAAAAGTCTGACATTGTTTTGTAAACTGTTGTCTGCTCCTGCTGTACTGCAATCCTGAATCTTGAAAAAGCTGTATGCTACATACAACTCTAAAGGTAAAAATTGATACTTTGACTATTTTGTGACTTCATGTATTCATCAAGTAAAATAACTTCTTCCGGTCTCTTCCTTTCTCAAATATTTCACTGTTTTGCCACTATAGAAGTACCTGACAGACAAATGGCATAACAATGGTATTCAAGATGTTCAAGAGCAAAGATTCTTCACACCTGCACCTCTTCAAAACACAACAGCTGAAGAAAAGGTTTCAGAAATTCTCCCCCATAGTATTTTTCAATAATAAGATTAAGCCATCAGTTATTCCAAAATAATATTAGAAATAGATTATCTTGTGTTTGGTGTGATTTTATTTCAAAGGTAGCAATTTCCTGTAATATTTCTGATGTGAGAAGATTGATTTAAAATAACTGTTTTTCTGACACTTTTTCAAATAACAAATTCGGGATAAAGCATTGTATTTCTGCACTGTACATCTGATATTATGACTCCTTCTATTTTGGTATATTCATTATAAAAAAATGTTAAATGTACAATGAGATGCACTTTTCTTTTTGTTGACACAACTTACAGAAGTTATTTAATGCTTGGTCTAGTGTTATATCTGTACTTTAAAAAATACTTAAAGACTTAGAATCATAGAATGGTTTGAGATGGAAAGGATCATCATGGATCACCTAATTGCAACTCCCCTGTCATGGACACAGACATTTTGCACTGGATATGTTTGTCCCAAGCTCCTTCCAACAATATGCATAATGTCTCTGGGCAACCTGCTCTAGTGCCTCACAATGCAACAGAAATTTTTCTATTTCTTTCTATATTTATTCTATATATTTCTATTTTCTAATAATAGAAAACATCTTCCTTATGAACAATCTAAACCTAAATCCCTTGTCTTATCACTGGTAAGGAGTGTTCTGGTTCTGGTGGTTCTAGTAGAGTATTTCTTAATCTTTTTTCCAAGACCCCTTACCTATTGGAATACTGCAATAAAGTCTCCATAGGCTACTTTTCTTCAGGCTGAACAATCCCAACTCTCTCAGCTTGTCTTCACAGATGAGCTGTTGCAGGCCTGTAATTGTTTTTGTGGCCCTCCTCTGGATCCACTCAACAGGTTTGTGGCTTTCTTGTGCTGGGGAGGCCAGATCTGGATGCCAGACTTCACATGGGATCTCACCAGAGTGGAGCAGAGGGGCAAAATCATCTACCTCACTATGCTGCTCACGCTTCTTCTGATGCAGGTCAGGAGTCTTATGTCCAATTTTTATCCAGTAGTATCCTCAAGTTCTTGTCTGCAGCACTATTTGTCATCCCTCAGTTTATATTGATAAATCAATTATATAAGTTTTATAATTCCCTAAATTTGCCTACCATAATATGAGCTGTTTAATATTCAAATGTCACTTCCTCTAAGCTCATAAGTGTTGCATTCCCAAGCTCAAGAAAGTGAAAAAAAGGGACAGAAGACCTACAGAGATGAACATGGAACTCCTGTCAAAATGCATTGTTAATTTCTGTGATGTAGTTATGTTATTTGATGGAGATTATTTTACTTTCTAAAACCTAGATCATTCAAATCTGACTTACAAACAACCAAGATTTGTTCCCAAATATTTTTTTCACACTGAATAAGTAGGGTATTGTCATGGTTTGACGCTGGCCCAATGCCAATGCCTCCATGAAAATATATTTTCGTCAACTAACTGCTGTGAGATGTGACCAGGAACAGAGCAGAGCAGGCTCAAGCTTAGAAAGAGAGGGAAAAAAACTTTATTAACCTACACTAAAATAACAGAAACACACAGGGAACAGAATTAAAACCTTCCAAACATTCCTCCTCCTCCCACCCAATTTCCACAAAACTACCGTGGAACAAAACCTTGGAAACCTGATCAAATTACCACCACTCAGTTATCAATTCTCAGTCCATCAGGGGAGAGAGGAGTCTCTCTTGTACCACAGTCCTCCCCACGAAACAGGGTTGAAACCTCCCATGTTTCCTTGTGGCACAGCCCAGAGAAACTCTGCCATCATGACATCCTCCTTCCATGTACAGTGCTCTCACCACCGTCCATGCACCAAAACTGCTCACAGGGTTCTTCAAGGATGCTTTGCCAAGTGCCAAAAACCAACCGTGTGTCATTTTTGGGACAACAGTCCCCCGCATTTTCTCATCCCCTGGGGCCGAGGGTCTCGAGAACAGAGCTCTTCTTCTCCCTGAAGACAGAAGGCACCACCACACCCTCTTCATCTTCCTCTGTTCACTCCACTCCTTTATATGGTGTCATACTGCAGGTCACTCTCTTGGCTCAAGCCATCACATCCCCCTAAATGCAGTCTCATGTATTACAGGTCACTTGGTTCAGTCTATGGCTATACAAGAAAAGTCCTACCACAAGCCACTCCAGCATCTCCTCCCACCTTGAATTCTTTTCATCTTCCTCTTAATATCTCAGGTCCCAGACTGTCTCTCTTTTCTCTCAAACCACCAGCCAGGAGGCCTAATGTTTCATAAAGTTTTCTTCACCCAGGAAAGCTCTGCTGCCCTCAGGAGACTGAAATCTCATGGCGGCGACTCCCACACTGGGCACCTTCCTGCCCCCTGCTGCCTCCTCTGCCGGCGCAGGCTCTCTCTCTCTCTTCCTCTGTGGGGGGGGGGGAACAAAAGACATCTCGATGTCTCTCCACCCCTCTGTCCTGCAGGGGCTGGCCCAGTTCCATTCCCACCCTCTCTCTCTCTCTTCGGGGCTCCGGCCTACCTCAGCCTGGACCTCCATGGCTTCCCCTCGCCCACCCAGCCATGTGGCCAGTCAGGGAAGGTGTGCACTCTCCTGTGGCCGGTCAGAAAGAGAGCGAACTCTGGGAATGCTTTGCTTTTAACCCCCTGTGTTCTCAGAGGCGATCCATGTCTTCAGTGGTCACACCAGGTGTCAGTATTCAAATCTGACCACTGATTGGTTTGACTATAACTTCCCAAAAAACTCACTTCCTCTCAAACCGAGACAGGTATGCAATAGTTCATTCAGCTGGACATTGCCATCTCTAAATATGCAATATATCAGTATCTGTAAATTGAGCTAGCAATCCCTAACCAAGCCAAGCCAAGCCAAGCCAAGCCAAGCCAAGCCAAGCCAAAGTAAACCAAACCAAACCAAACCAAACCAAATAAAGCAAAGCAACCCAACCCAACCCCTCCCCCCCCCACAACCCCCAAACCTACTGAATCATGGAATCATGGAATTCTACTGTTGGAAAAGACCTCCAAAGTCATTGATTGTAAACATTAATCTTATTTTGTCATGTTGCACTGCTTTTAAGACCAGATGGAAATTAAACTTCAAATAAGCCACTGCCCTTTCATCTGCCCGTTCCAGTGACAGAGGGACAAAAGCAGAGATTATGGGCTGAGGTAAGAATTTACTAAAAGTACAAAGGAGTGGAATAAGACACACATAAACATCAACCAACATCAATATTAATTGCAAAAGTTTATAAAAATTAAGATGTTTTACCCACAAAAAGGTGTTAACTGCTGTGAACAAAAGAAAGATGGCAGACACTCCCCAAAGCCATCCATGTGGCTTCCTGAGACAAAGGCATTATGGTGAGTGTTCCCACATGCTCCCCACATGACCATCAGGAATGAAAGCATTATGGTAAGTGTTCCCATGTGCCAATGACATGGTTGTCAGGAGCAAAACCAAGATGGCAGGAGAGCTACTGCGGCTAGCATTTCCCACCCCCAGCCTGAAAACAATGAAAAAACAATAACAAACAATCCCCCAGTAGGCAGGTTGTCTGAGTAGGGTGACGTCGCCCCTTTGCTGAGCTCAGTTCCATGCAGGTGCCTGTGTCATTGCTCTGCCAAGCTAGAGGCTGGTTCCCATGGGTTGCTTCCACTTTTTGCACTGCTCTCCTCTCAAAAGGAGGATTCCTTTTGGCTTGCTTGGGCTCCCTTTTTGCTAGTCTTGGCACTGACACCTTTGGTCTCTCTGCTCTGCTGGGGGGAAAGCAGTCCCACTGAGTGTCAACTCCCTGTCACCTCAACCTTGCTGGGCTCAGATGCGTTTTGCTGCTTTCTGTTCAGCACCATGTCCCAGAGCCATGCTGCTGCCTCTCCTCAGCACCACATCCTGCAGAAGCATCACAGAGGAATGCAGGGGGGAAAGTAGGTGGCAGCATGGAGGACAGGATCCATAGGTCTGATGCCAACACCTGCCTGCTGGAGAGGAAGAGGCAAGATGGTTCACTCCTGGTGGGGTGCTCAGCTTTTCTTCCAGAATACACACGCCTCATGATGATGGGTGTGGTGTAAAATAACAGCCTGGCCATGCCCACATGGCCAAGATTCTTCACCTCCCTTCAACCAGGACACATGTTCACTACTAAACCATGTCCCTGAATGCCACATCTACACATATTTTAGATATGTGCAGGAATGGTGACCCAGCTACTTTCTTGGGCACATTCTTCCAATGCCTAAGAACCCTTTCAGTGAAAAAAGTTTTCCAAATATCAAGTCTAGACCTCTCCTGGTGCAACTTGATGTCAATTCCTCTTGCTTGTCACTTGTTACCTAGGCAAAGAGGCAAAATCCCATCCATCTGTAACCTCCTTTCCAGAATTGTAGAGTTGGAGATAAGGTCTCCCCTGATCCTTCTTTTCTCCAGCCTAATCAACCTCTGCTCCCTGAGGTGATGCCCATAACATTTGTGCTCCAGACTCTTCACCAGGTCCATTGCCCTTTGGACATTCTTCAACACCTCAATGTCCTTCTTGTAGTGAGGAATGAAAACCTTCAAGGTGCAGCCTCACAAGTGCCAAGTACAGAGAGATTGCCCCTCATCCTGCTGGCCACAAGCCAGGGTACTCTTGGCCTTCTTCGCCACTACTGGCTCATGTCCAGCTGGTTGTTGACAAGCACGCCCACTTCCTGCTCTGCAAAACAACTTTTCAGATGCTCTGCCTCAATCCATTGGCATGGGGTTGTTTTGATCACTTCCAGGTATGGGGATTCCATCACTTCCCTGGGAAGCCCATTACAATATCTGAAAACACTTCAGTGAAGAAATTCTTCCTGATGTTCAATCTGAATCTTCCCTGGTGCAACTTGAGGCGATTTCCTCTCACCCTGTCACTAGCTGCCTGGGAGAATGACACTGTGCCTGTAGGAATCCCCAGCTAGCTCTGATTCCGGCTGTGCCAAGATGCCATTCCCGAGATTGCCAGTGGTCTCGGGAACCGGTGCAGCTCAGAGCAGTTCCTCTACGGCTGCAGATGTTGCGGTGTCGAGGTTTCGAGGGAAGGACTTAGAGAAGGCTCCCTCTCGTTCAGTTTCTCAGGTTTATTGTAGTCCCGAGAAAGCATGAACAAGGAAAGAGACAGAGAGCCAAGCCCTCTTTTTACATTTAAATCTGGGTGGAGTTACAATTCTTTACCAATCAGGTCACAGTGGGGAGGGGAGAAGGGGAGACCCATGATCTAGCACCCTATAGGAAGGGCATGGGGAGTGGAAAGGGTCACTTAGACCAACAGGACACAGAGGCACAGGGAATTCTCTCCAACTAGGGGCAGGAACCGGGTGAGATTGACTTTATGTATATGAAGTAACAGATGTGTCCAGGGGGTGACTGACAGCAGGACTAGGGAGGGGACAACCTAGGGTGAAACCAAAACCCAGGGGTAACAGGAACAAATCATGGGGAGGGGGAACCACCACCACAGGAGAAGAGGCCAACCCCCACCCCCACCTCGATACAACATTATTTCAAGTAGTTGTAGAGACCAGTTAGGTGCCCCCTAAACGTCCTTTTCTTCAGCCTAAATAGCTCCAGCTCCCAGTTGCTCCTCACAGAATGTACTCTCTAGACTCTTCCCCAGCCCTGTTTTCCTTTGGATATGCTCCAGCTCCTCAATATCTTTCCTGTTGTGAGGACTGAGAACTGAACACAGTACTTGTGGTGTGGCCTCACCGGTGTCGAGTACAGAGGGACAATCACTGCTCTGTTCCTGCTGGACATACAGTTTCCAGCACAATCCAGGATTCCATTGGCCTTGTTCGCTGCACTGCCAGCTCATGTTCAGCTAGTTGTCAAACAGTCCCCCAGGTCCTTTTCCGCCAGGCAGCTTGCCCAAGTCTGTAACACTACACAGGGTTGTGACCCAAGTACAGGACCTGTCAATTCGCCTTGTTGACCTTAATGCCACTGGCCTCAGATGATCAATCCAGAGTGTCCAGATCCCTCTGCAAAGTCTTCCAACCATCCACAGATCAACACTCCCACCCAAGTTAGCATCATCTGTGAACTTACTATGGTCTTCTCAATCCCCTCATCCAGATCATTGATAAAGTTCCCAAGGGACTCTCTGAATGAGTATCCTGAGCAAGCTAAAATCTGCCCTCCAGAAGTCCCAGGCAGATATTTTGTTGATCCCTTTCCTTACTTCACTAAGAATCAAAGATCTATCATTCCATGGTTGCTGCACCCGAGATGGTCTCTGACCACCACATGTCCCCCAGCCCTTCTCTGTTTGTAAACAGCAGGTCTGGCAGGGCATGCCCTGGTAGGCTCCCATACTAGCTGTGTCTGGAATTTACCCTCCACACTCTCCAGGAACCTTCTAGACTGTCTCCTCTCCACTGTGCTGATTTTCCAGCAGACATTTGGCAAGTTAAAGTCTCCCAGAAGAGCAAGGGCTGGTGATCATGAAACATCCACTGATGGAATATTTCACTTCATCCTGGCTGGGTGGTCTGTGACAGACTCCCAGCAGGATCTCTGCTTTGTTGGCCATCCCTCTGACTGTCACTCAGGCACTCAGCCTTTTCCCCACTGCCCCTGAGCTCTGTACAGCCAAACCCTCCCCAGGGTACAGAGCCACCCCTCAGCCTCTCCTTCCCCACCTGTCCCTTCTGAGAGCTTGTAGCCATGCACTGCAGCACTCCAGTCACAACAGTAATCCCACCACATTTATATGATATTTATTTATCTATTCCCCAAGGAAAGACAAAAGCAAGATTTCTTTGCACCACAGGAGTATTAGGCAATCCATGACCCTACCAGTTATCTGGTCTGCAGATGATATTTCCTGAAGTAAGTTGTGCTCTCTGAGGTGCCAGCAAATAGATATGCTATGAACTGAATGTAGTCCCACATCAGAAGAACCCCACCCCAGCTAGATGCTCAGAAATGTACAGTACACATTAACTACCCGACCCACTCTGGACCTTAAAATAACAACTGATAAGTACCAGAGTAATTTAAAGTCAGTTAAAGTGCTTAATTTCAGATTGCATGCATAAGTTATGTCTGCTACAGAGTCCACATATCTCTTTACTTTTGAGTTGATATAGTCAGAAAATGCATAACAATAACATAAGCTTGAATATTATAAGCAGTATTTTATAGGAAATTCCCACCTAAATTAACAAAATTTCACAAACACATGTATCTAAGCAAAAAGCAGGGCTAAGAGACTAAGAATTGTATGTTAGAGTGATAGGAAGCTGCATTGTATAACTTAATTTAAAATTATGAAGTCCTCATAATTGGTTTTGATTTTATTATAAGGAATTGTCACATTTAATCTCTCTGCCCAGCTTACATTCCTTAATTCTTACTGGATAAAAAGAGCACACCCGAATATCTGTTCAAACTAAATGATTGTTACCACTAATGTTCAACAAAGAACAGCTTATCAGAAAAATAGTGTCCCACTTTGGGTTTTTCCTCCCTTTTTATAGTCTGATTTTCTCTGTGAATTTTTGATAGCTGAGCAAACTCAGACCTAAAGTTATCATTTGCTCTATCTCCTAGCAGACTGCTTAAGAACACTTTATTTTTCATATTGTAGTGGAGTTTGCAATTATTGTTAAAATAATTTATACTTTTACAGCTTTTAATAGTTTTAAAGATCTTCAATCTTGTAACCTGTAGCATTCTCCTTCCCAATTAAAATTAGAGTAATATTTCATATCCATCCTTTAAACAAAAAAAAAGGCAAACACCAAACAATCTTGCTAAAATGAACTAGATTTCATTCAGGACTACAGTTCATTCTGGCTGCTGTAATGATTTTTTAAGTTGTTTTTATTAAGGAAGACCAAACAGATTAAGGAATATGGCATGTGTTTTGATATAATATGATATAATGTATATCAAGAATATGTATTAGCCAAGGATGCTTGACCTTTCCTTCTGCAAACTCTTGTTAGAAAAGAAGAAAACAAAAATGTCCTCCCAGAAACACCACTATACTGATAAAACTTTCCTAGCTGAAGCTGGAGAAGAGAGAAATCTGATTTTCTCTCAGACTCCATATGAAGGATTTTTGTTTCTGTGAATATGCATTATTAGTAATTCCCTTATCTCTCTTTCAGCAGTCCTTAAAACCTCTTTACCTTTACATATATTCTTTATGAGCATTTTGAATACAAAGCCTTTGGAATATATGTTACTAAGCCCACTGAGATACTAGTTTCTATGAGCTCACACCTATACTTTTATGCATAATTACTTCTTTTTCTGACATATTTCAGTGGATTTGAAGTAGCTACTGCTTAAGCTAATATATTAAACATAGAAACAAAACACTTGGCACTCAGGAACAGACTTCTTTCTGAGTATGAGATGTTAAGCTTTTTACCACTGCTAGAAATGGACCACTAGGGAGAGATAGATCTTCACAGACTTCCAGCAACATATGTGATTTTAAAATTCAATTCTCAAGTGATAAAAAATCAGGAAACTTACTTAAAAAAAAAAAAAAAAAAAAAAAAAAAAAAAAAAAAAAAAAAAAGAAAAAAACCTTTAAAAAANAACTATAGGAATGAAACCTTTAACAATATTATGAAGACAACTTAAAAACAGTCTACAAGCAACACAGGTCAGTGGAATCCACCACAGGAAACAAAAGAAACAACCTTGAGAAGAGGCAAATTCAATATGGCTAAACAGCAAGGTAAGGAAGATTAGAGAATAGAAGCCATGCTTCAATAAGTCTACGTAACTACAATAGCAAGAATCAATCTGTGGCAGGTAAACATTGAAACAAATTAAGGCTGTCCAAGAGTTTGTGATTGTATTCAGGAAGAATAGTCAAAACTACTACGAACTTTTCCTCCAAATGCTTCAGGAGTAAGAAACGTGTTGATAGGGCCAGCTGCTCAAACTGTAAAAGGAACAGAGAATTTATATTCTTATAAATATAAATATTCTTATAATATTGCTGTGGAAACAGGAAAGTTGTTCTGTGTTATTCCAGAAGAAATCGGGAATATTTGGAATATTCCAGTGATGGCAACTTTCCCCATGAGAGCTCATACCCATAAGGTGAGCATCAAGGGAAGAGACTGTTCTTCCTCTTCTGAGATACTGTAATTAATGGTGTCTCCTCTTCATTTTCAATAAGAATTAGCAATAGGCTCAGCATCTTCTCTTTTAGCTGACATCTGGCAATCTTTATCAATTATATTCTATTTTACTAGATCTATTGCAGAATGACTGGACTCCAACCATGTTTTCCAACCTAAATTATTCTCTGTGTTAGAAGACCCTTTCTTCTTATAAGGCTACAATGGGCATCATGATCGTAATCCTGCCTGTTGAAAGATGTTGGCTTAAATCAGCATCTCTAATGTAAAACTTCCAAAAACCATTAGTAAAATAGTGTTTTCCATGCTTCATCTGAAGCACCAGGTCTTAGAGACTAAGAGCAGTTTGCAGCCAACGTTATATTTGCACTGGTGCTTTACATCCACAATTGTGAATCATATAGGATAATTTCTTCAGTAGCTAGGCAATTGCAAGCACTTCAGTAAAACAGGATTAGGGGTGGGGGGGCTTTGTCAGAAGAAAATCAGTCAAGTCTTCTCTTACTGTGTTCTGGAATTTCCTCATTATACTTCTTATAATCAGAAAAGAAGATTTCTGTGCGCAACTCATCTCCTGAACTCGGTACCTGAAGGGCCAGGTAGGTTTGAGTGCATAAACTTCACCTAACTACCACAAGTGAGATACACTTACTCTGTTCTATATCTGAGTTCTATTAAGTTCCATGATTAGGTATTTATCCACCTGATACATGTTCATAAGGTTTCACCAGGAAGTGCTTGAAATAAAGGACCTACCTTAAAAGATTGTCCTAATTCTATTGCCTCTCCAACCAAAGAGGCTGTGTAAGGCCCAGAAGGGACTCTGCATTAAAAAACTTCATAAGGTAACTCCCATTTTCCTGAAAGTAAAGACAATGATAATCCAAAATACAAGTTTTAAAAGTCTCAATATTGGATAGATGGCACTTAGAATTTTGCAGCTATTTCCCTAAATCCATGAAACATAGAATATGTGAAACTATACCAAAACTACGAACACCGGGCTTAATTATTAAAAAAAGACTTTTTCTGATTGGATGCTAAGGTATTACACAATTATAAACAACTTCTAACTAGAACTTCCTAGGTTTCCTTAATGTGGCTTCGTTTCAGACACTAGATAGTAAAATGGCTTCCCATTTCCTAAGATTTTTGTTGGTGATTTGATGGACCTGCATTTTTTAAGAGAAAGAGCACAAAGGGGAGGAGAAGAGGGAACCGTCTAAGTAATTTTTAAGAATTTTAACAAGTCCTAATCTTATTTGGGATCCACTCCAAAAACTATCTAAAATAATAGAAATAATTATTGAATTCAGTCATAGCTAAATAAAGACTTATAAATATAAATCTTGGCACTACTTTAATTATGGATCTTTTCTAGCACCTCCATGCAAAATAACACTTCTGTAAAATGGCTTTGTCAAGAAAACACTTTCTCTTTTTTGATATACAATGGCAGGCAACAATTAACATAATTACTTCTGGTTCTCATTACATAATTACGCAATTTATTGTACAAGTAATTAAAATATTGCAATTTAATAAATTGGAGATGCAAAACATCTAATTTATATGCATTACTGCAGTAGATTTTTATTGCCCTTGTAGTTAGCTAAATTTTACTATAAATTGCAATAGGTTTACTTGTTCATAGACATTATTCCAACACTGTCAAACATATCAAATATTATTTACACTGAGCAAGCAGAAGACTATTGTAGAGAACCTCATGTATAATAACTATTTAAAATTCCTCCAAAAGTTAGTCGGAAAGTTATGTATCAATTAATACAGAATTCCAATACCTAGTATTACATTTAAGAGATTTCTACACATAAATTTTTTGTATTACATCTCCATGTTTGGTGTAAGTTATGGTTTTAAACTTATCTATTTTGCCGTGTTTCATCTTGTGTAAGATAATTTATATTTCAGTGCATCTAGGGTGGTCTTTAACTTCAGTATCTTTCTTAGGATAGCAACCTCAGAGATGGTAGTATGAAAAAGCTTTAGTTTACCTGGTCTAATCTCTCTGAATTCTTCTTAATCCATTTTAAAATAGTATGATCTTCTGTATATTGATGCATAGTCCAATTACAAGATTAATTTAGTGGCCTCTTGTGTTTGATTCATTAGATTTTAGATTCAATGTGAATTTGTCTTTGCTTTATACTTACTGGTGTTTTCTAATTATTCATCTTGAATGAGGACATATTCAGTATTTATTTCCCCTATTGAGTTCACTTTCCCAAATGAAAACAAACAATTTAACTTATTTAATAAATGTACAGGATTTATAAATATTCTGGACAATGCAATTTACAATTTAAGCAATCATCTCTTTCTGTCTGTCAGAATTTGCACACTGGTTAGACTACTAGTCTATTTATTTTATTGACCTCTCCGCAATGTGCACAATCAGATCTATAAACAATAAATTTTAAAATTCCTTACTGTATTCAGTACTGTGTCTAGAAAAAAGATCATCTGTAAATCAGTCTTCATCATCACCCACACTTCAAATATTTTTGTGGTATTCTCAGACTTAGTTATTTCATATTTACTTCAAACAACTTGAAGAAAAAGAAACTTGTAATCAATCTCAGCAAAAATACACAAAGTTAAAACTGGTATGATTACTTTTTGACATCTGCATTAGAAATAGAAGAAAAAATATAACCTCTAGTTTCTAAGTAAGAAAAGGAAAAAAAACCTTTGCTGTCTTTTTACTGGTCTGTAAGAGATTTTGTAGTTTTTACAGTATGAATACATGCTGAATTGTAAGATTTTATTTTGTCTTTCTCAGCTTATGAATTTTCAACTATATATAGCAACAGGATCTGTACAGGATAGCATATCTAAATATACTATGCAATACCATTTTAGATTATATATATTTTTTTTAAGTTATATTTTTAGGTCAAACTGGAAAACTATACAAATGACTATAAATAGATAGGTATTGATCCATGGCTCTGTATGCTGTAAAAAAATGAACACTAGTACTTTAATTCCTCATATTTCTAGCCCATGACAGTGTTTTACAGTCAGGAAAATTCATCTGAATATGAAAATATTCACTCTGAATGAAATCATTGTATATTTTTCCACTTCTTTTCCAACTTTATTGTAATATTCTGCATCTTTAGGCCCTACATATTTCTTGCTTATTGTTATCATGGCAATGATGTCTTTCAGCACAGCATTTATAGAATTAAATCTATACAATGTTTTGTATAATCATTAGTTCCATATTGGTAACACAAACTTGTGAAATAGAAATTAAATAGAAAAATAATTAAAAAATTTATCTTTTAAATGGTATAAACAGTGTTCATAGTTCTCAGATTTTAATGGAAAAACTATGCTACTGTAAGATATAAGGATGTCATTTTTTTTTTTCGTTAACTGAGTTTCACCTATGGAAATGACATTATGACAATTTAGTATGACTTATTCTGTCATTACCTTATTATCCATATTCCTATGCATCTGAATTATTTTAATACATAAAATTTATAGTAATTTGTTAGTCACAATTTAACTGTGATTATTCAGTATTGTATGATTTTATAATGTCAAAATTAATTAATGAGATCCAGCTTCTGTAAAGTCTAGTGACTAAACAATTTTTAGCATAATTGAGGGCAAGTCTGCAGCATTGTAATTCTGAAGGCAGTTGAACAGGTAGAGATTTATGTATGTGCAGGAAGATAAAAAAAGCATCTTAGATTCTACATCTCATAAGTGATCACAGCAGGCCAAACCTTTGACTTAGCAAAACTGGAAAGGTAAAGAGGACAAGCTAACAGAGAGATTATTTATGAGAGACTGACCAGAGCGCAGTGCTGTGAATCAAAGATCAGAAAAGGTAGAGCCTCACAGAAATACTTCCAGAATAAATATATATCTGTGTCTGATTAAATAATAGGTTTTGTGAAACTGGGCATGCAAACAATTAAAGGCATAGGTAGCAAGCAATTACTATCTTAGCTACACAGACTAAATTGATGATCTCATATGTGGCAGCTGTAAAATTACCTGTTGCTAATGCAGAGGAACTGTCTAGAATGCCAGATCCTTATGTACTCTTCTGATCTGAGTGGCTGGAAAATGGCAAATGTTGAACAAAATCAAAGAATTCTTTAGCACAGTAAAGACCGTAATGATCACTTTCCACCTTGCTTTCACTGCTCAAAGAAAATGTTGACCTTCAAGAACAATAGAGGCTATCATAAAGCCTTGCTTTCATGTCCTTTCTCGAAATGTCAGAGGTGAAGTAAGTGTTTGAGAAACAGAAATTAAATGCAAAATTATTTTTGAAAGCAATAGAAACACAATGAGACTTTACAACTTAAATATCCAGTCTGCATTGCATTGGAAGTAGTCAAATCCATGATAATGAATTCTTCAAACTGACCATACCGTCTATGTACTATATATTTTAAATATAATTAGCACTTAAGATTAACTTTAATGCATAACCGAGTTCCATATTTGTTCCTGATTTCTCAGAAATATTTATCATATTTTCTACTCTTGTTTTTTTAAACATAAAAGTGGTAAAAGTATTAAATTAAAATAATATAGAAAGAGTTATGAACCAAAAAGAAGACAAAAATCTGGGAAAACCTGTAAAATTAAGACAGAGCACTTTTAGATTATAATTTAAAATTACAAACACACACAAAATATCTAATCCTGATTAAAAATTTCTAAACAATGCCATATGTGATTATCAAAGTGTCATAATCCCAGTAAATACTTTAAAAAGAATAACATAAGGCATGCAAATTAATTGTTTCATTTGTACTGATGTTTAAATATTATCTTAATGTATTTGGTTTTGTTCTTTCTAATACTGAGAAAAGGTAAAATTCTATCCTCTTGGCTGTACTTTGTTGATTTTACCTGCTTCTCTTACAGCAGTAGAATTTCTGGAGCTCAGTTTAAGAGTCTCTTGCTGACTATGATATTTTTTTATTCAAAGACCAAAGTAAAAAAGAGAACTCTTATTCCTCCTCATCATTTGTGTGACGCAGTACAAAAACTTTATTGTAGTTGAAGCCTGTTCATTTTTAAAACAGTGCATGAAAGTGCATTGAGCTATGCTTAAATTTGTTGTTTTCCAGTCTTAGGCATAAATGTTAGGTTTTAAGAACATTTATCTAGTATTTCTTCTGATTTCGAGAAAGACTCTGAGCAGTCGACCTCAGTTAATATGTCTCTACCATTTCTCTCCTCCCTCAATATGATTCACCCATCTCCAACAGTATTTCCCCCCTTCTGGTTCTAACATGTTGCAAAGAAGCACATTTGAAACATAAACTAAATAGGAAGATGAAACACCAATTGCTTGCCCATTCAAAATTTAAAAGTCACCCATGACTGATGCTGAACTGAGAATTGAATAAGACAAAACTCATATGCTGTTCAAACCTAGTTATTTTTCATACTAAGTCAAAATTGTATGTTGTCTTGTATGTGATTTGAGAGGAGACAAACTTGTTTTGCATTGAGTTGAGACATGTAGAATGTACATCTTTCATAATTCAACACTTGCTTTGATACTTCACCATAAAATATGACGAAAGGGATAAGACAAAAGAGAGAAGTTGTATTGGGTTTAACTGTCAAGGTGTTGGCAGTGGGGTGGGAGGGCTGCAGGGATGGTGTTTGTGAGGAGTGACTGGTGCTGCTCACTGCTGAACTCAGACAGCCACAGCTGGCTCCAAAAGAGGCACTGCAAGTCTCAGCTGGGACCCTCAGCCAAGCTTGTGTGTTTGTATGAAAATATCAGCAAATCCCTGCTCATTAGTATGAGGAATGGAGGGAAAAAAAAAAAAAAAAAGTCTGAGAAAGAACCCTGAAGGCATAAAAGTCAGATGAAGTAGGTGAGGAAGAGCTTCAGACCTCATGTCAGACCAGGTGGATGTTTCCTAAGGTGCTGCTGTCTGTGGAAGGCACCTGCTGAAGCAGGGGAAAAGTGTAAGAAGGAAGGATCAACAGAGAGGAAGTGCTATAAACTGACCACAGTCTCCATTTCCTATCCCCTGTGCTTCTTGGAGGAGAGCAGATGGAGAACCTGGAAATGAAAGAGTGAAGCTGAGTCTGTGAAGAAGTAGGGTGTGAGAGGGAGGTATTATACTTTTTGGTTTTGATCCTTTTCACCTGACTCAAGTTTTAGTTTATAATAAATTAAATTAAATCTCCCAAGTTTAGTTTGTTATCCCTGTCACAGCAACCGGTAAAAGACCTCTCTGTCATTGCTTTGATGTGTCAAAGCTTTTTTCTACCCCTGTCCTGCTCAGAAGAGGAAGCGAGAGACAAGCTGGGTGGGGATTTGGAAGCCAGCCAGCATAAAAGGCTTCTAAGAGAAAAGCTTCTGTTATCTATGTATTTCATGTAAATAAAAATTTTACTAAAATAGATCATAAAACATATAGAAATCCCTAAATGATTTAATACAACTACATAATATTGGCTTGATAAAAATATTTCATCCTAGCTGTTCTATATTACCATTTTAAATAGCAAAAATATAATCTAAATAATAATTAACATTTACATATTTGGTGTTATTCACCAGCAAACAGCACCTGTATTCCCGTGTTATTAATATGTAGTGGCAGTTTTCAACAATATGCTTTCTTTTTATGCATCAATTATATGAAAGAGGAAGCAATGTCCACTCCACAACCTATTGTAATTGACTTGAATATTCATTGATTTGGTAGTTTATTTTTTTAGGTGTTATTGAAGATAAACAGTTTTAGATATTTTCAGAGTGAATGAGGAAGAATTTACTTTTTACCACTGTTACCCAGAATAACTCTGAATGAAATCTCTGAAATACCATTTTTCTACATTTTGGAAGGGAAGTAACACCAGAAAACATAACCTCCAGAGCTCATAACAGAGTCTTACAATTTCCCCCAAGATTCATATTTTGACGTAAATTAATATTTACTTCATTTTGGAGCACTACTTTGTCAAAAGTAATGCGTTCACAGCTATCTGCTATTAATGAGGAAAAGGCATAGTGACCTTTAAAAAGCAGTGAGATAAATTTCTCAAGTTTGGAAATTAAGCTCAGATAAGTGAACTTTAACTGCAGTTATCACCTGTATTTTTTATTCAGAATAAACTTTTATCTAATGTTTGCTGTCATTATTCATTTTGCAGGTTTCCTGATAGTGTGACTAGGAAGCGTTAAATTTGATTTTGGACAAAACTTTCAGTAAATGCAGCTGCATTTGCTGTCTAAGAGTGCACTCATCAGCGTCCAGGGAAGAAGCATCTAGGGAAGTACAGGCTGGATCTTTGAGAAGGAACTCAAATCACTAACATTGGGTAAAAATGCCAGGCACATTTCCAGTCCGTTGAAACCAACAAAAAGCCACATAGATAATGACAGCAATGGGAGCGTCTGCCTTCCTGGTCGGATGGTTGTCAGATGCCACCCCTCAGCATCCCTATGATGGCACTGGGGACAGGCTGTGACAGCCCCTGCCTCACTGCTTTTCAGCAGCCACAGGCTCTGATCCTGTGCCTATTGTCCAGGGCTCGTACAACCGGTAAGAGTGCAGGCTCCCGCAGGTCTCATCACACATTACCCTAGGCCTGTTGTCCTCCTCCCTACACCCTCTGCCCCCATGCCCAAGGGCTCTGCTGTCCTACCAACTTGCTCTGCCCAGTCCAGGCTCGCTACAGCAGCACCCGATTCCCTCCTCCTGCCTGGAGCCATGACCTGGTGCTGCTCTCTGTATCACCACTGGGCTGTGTACTGGCAGGAGCCCAAGTTCAACAAGTTTGAAGTACAAAGATTTCATTTCATCTAAAGTGCTGCAATGTGTCCTTCGTGTTCTCCTGGTTCTGAGTTCTGCTGCTATCCAAACCCTTTGACCAGCTGCCAGGCTGCCTGTCCAAAAGACTTGTGCATCACTATCTGCCATAAACACAGGTCATGCTGACAGTCCAAGCTCTGCGGGGTCTTTCTGCTGGTGCCTCTTACCATGGGTAGCTTCTCTATGATACCAATCAGATCTGCAAGGAATCTCAGTCATTGGTCTATAAATAAAATTTCAATAGCTGCCAGACTTCATGGTTACATAAAAGTCAAAGTTTACTCAATTCTGTTCTTCCCATAAAGAGAAGATTGTATTTTCAAAATCCATTGCTATTGGACAAAGTCCATTTTTAGTGGACATTAATTAATGGCTAGAACTTACGTATAACATTTCCTAGAAACATTGCACAAATCTAGCTAGCAGACTTAAATCAAAAATGTCAGAAATACTGTATCAAAAATATTGTGGCCAGGATGACCAGGGAAGTGATTGTTGCTTTGTGCTCAGCACTGGTGAAGCCACACCTCTCTGTGCTATGTCCAGTTCAGAGCCTTAAATTTCAAGAAAGACATTAGGGTGCTGAAGGGTGTCCAGAGAAGGGCAACAGAGCTGGTGAAGGATCTAGAAAGTAAGTTGTATGAGGAGAAACTGAGGGAACTGGACTTTAGTCTGGAGAAAAGGAGTCTCAGGAGAGACCTTTTTGCTCTCTACAGCAAAGCAGGGAGTAGCAGGGTGGGGATCATTTCTCTTCTCCCAGATGACCAGGTACAGGACAAGAGGAAATGGCCTCAAGCTGCCCCAGGTTGGAGGTTCAGATTGGACATCAGATAAGCCCAGCAGATAAGCCCTGCCAAGACTTTCAGATATTGGAATAAGCTGCTCAGGGAGGCGGTGAAGTCACCATCCCTGGAAGTGTTCAAGAAACAACTGGCTATGGCACCTAGTGCCATGGTCTAGTTGACAGGGTGCTGATCAATCAAAGGTTCGACTCAATGATCATGTATGTCTTTTCCAATCTAAATTATTCTGTTATTCCATGATTCTGTGATAAAAGCCACCTCAGATGCACTTATATTTTATTATTTGCAGATCTACAAAACTGAAATTATTTACCTGCTTCAGTCAATTGTGGAATAAAGTTTTGTTACTAATTCTGTATTAGCAATATTCAGTAAATTACACATTTTAACTTGAAAGTGCCCAATGACATGCTTTATTTTACTAGATAAAGCCCTATTGTACCAAATACCACTTGGGTTTTTGTCCATTGCAGTGTTTGTTCTTATGTCAATTATTTTACATTAATACAAAATGTGCCAAAAGTAGAGCTGACTTATTAAAGAAATTAAGTAGAGAAATTGCTATTTAAAGTAAGGTTTCTTTTCTGTACATTATACTGTAATATGCCTAATGACATCAGCTGTATGGCTGACTAATCTGTAATTCTGAGCAACTGCTGTATCACAGAATCACAGCATCATTTAGATTTAAAAATACCTTTATGATTTTTGAGTACAGCTGTTAGCCTAGCACTGCCAAGTCCACCCCTAGAAATAAAAATGAACAGTAGAAACATGATTTATGTATATTTGGGTATGATTTCATGCGAAACCATTGTTTTATAGTGCAGTGACCTGCAATAAAAGCCTCATAGATTTTCTAACACTTTTACCAGAAGAAAATAGTAACAGAAACTTTTTGAAATGTAAAGATAATACAGATGTGTGCATTTAAACACACTGAATTTTCTTCCATGAGATCTGACGACTTACTTTCAGTGTATCATTCTACTATGGAGAAAGACAATAAATAAAGCCTTCTAATGACCATGACTTTGAAGAGTCAAAATCTACATTGCTTGTTTGGAATGTTATTGTTAATATCACAGAATAGCAGATTTCTCCGCTTAACTATTAAATGTGGAAAACAGTTCCCAGTAAAGCAAGATTCATATTAACCTGATTTGCCAATCTCTCTAGAGCTCAGTATATCTTTCAATATTGCACATTACAGTTAGTGAGGGCATGTACTGCATTAATATTTTAAAATAATAAAAAATAATTCAGACCACATACAGAACTGAATATAAAGTAGTTCTCAAGTGCTGATATAGCTGATATATATTAGTAAAAATGTTTATTTAAACCCCAAGAAGCTGTCTGTACAAATATTCTCACAAAGAACATTGAAAGTGCTGGAAAATATGTACACCCTAACTGATATACTTGAGTATAACGAGGACATGAATTCACTGGTTTACTGCACAGTTACCAAGAGAAAAGCTGCATGTTACTAAATAATTATAGCTAAATAATTATAGTTATAATATTTACGTGTTACTAAATAATTATAGTTGTTTCCAATAGAGACATTTCATTGTCACTGATAAATAACACGTATTTTATATCATGGTGATAAAGCAATTAATTTATGTCACCAGCATCCTTGTATTACTTGCTGTTGTACTCTGGGATAACAAGTGTCTTTCTATTAGCTACTAAATATTCAGAAGGACATCTTGAACAGCTTTAATTAAAATGTTTTAATTGCCTATGAAAACCCCTAATGAACATTACTATTGTGAAAAGAGTGGCAAAGCCTTTCAACCTGTGATCATACAGTTTTTCTTCATAAACCCCTTTCTTCAGGAAGTATGGAATTTATCTAGTTTCTAGGAGTGGAAAGAGTTAATAGGATCTCAAAAGTAAATGTGTATTGGGAACAAAACTACGTCACCATTTATTGATTCCTTTACACTAGATTGCTGGCAAGCAAAATTCAATTAGAATGGAAGCTATACGGTTGCTAATATGCAGGTTATGAAATTTTTTCTCAAGAAGGATTTTGACAATGAATCCATGATGTATGGGTGGGTGGAATTGTGGAATTCTCTAACCTTAGAGCTAATGACTTAGATTGTGACACATTTTCTGTCAAAAATCAAGATATTTAGGAAATAAAAGCAGAGGTAAGATTTCCAATTGAGATATATCCCCCGGAGAAGATTTGTGAGTTTGCAGTCACTGAACTCATATGACTGTAAGATTTCAGAGTGCTGTTTCTTCTCATAACTTTTCCATGAGAAACATCTTATGAGTGGATAGCAATTCTTTGAAGGCTTTGAGTTTCATTTGCAGATCAAAACTCCAAGTTTCAAACACATCTCTTGAGTAATTGAAAGTTTGGGTCAACTTCAATATGTACCAACACTGCTTCTTGCTGTTCCTGTTTATGTATTTATAAAGCAATGCAGGTGTATTCTAAGCCTAGTATCTATACTTCACTAAAAGTCAATCTCTGTTTTACCAATTTCTTGTTCAAGGTTAGAAAGATATTAATCTTTAATAACAAGAGATCTGAGATTTCATGGATTCTATGCACAGAAAATAGAAAGAGTGAAGATTATATCAAGCTAGTTTTATTTTGGCTTTGCATACTGGTATATAAGCAACCTACAATTCAGTAAGTAATAAAAGAGAAAGACAACTGCTCCCCTTTTTCATTTATGTTATTATCTCTGTGTCCTTGTCATCCATTAATAAAATTAGGGACAGAACCAAGAATGGAGAAAAATGTAGATCAAATTAAGTCTGAGTTGCCTTGATTTCAATTAATATTTTGAAAAACAATGTTTAAAAATGTAAACAGCATCCAAAGATATCACCTTAAGAATATAACTGAGAAAATTGCTTTCTGTGTATTGTAAACAACCATTTCTCTTCAATTTAAGGCTGTTTGTGGTAGGTTACTCTTGTCTCTGTCATCAGCCTAACTACTCTGGCATATTTCTGAAGGACTGAGATTGAATCACAGCTACACGGTTCAGAATTTTTCCCTATTTGCAGACTGCATCTTCAAATTGCTCTTTCCAGATAGTTGCTTATGGAAGCATTTAAACAGGCTCTGAACTTTCATGAGTACAGAATGGTAGATGAGTTAGCTTGTTAAAGAAAAGAGATGCTGTTTCACAAGCAGAGACTGAGTAGTGGTTCTCACAGCAATTTTAGAAGCTCTGCTAATCCTACTCTGTTCTGTGCCATCATGCTTTAGGTTTACAGTTCCCTAATTCATTACCAGTTTACTTACCCAACAACAATTTCTGACGTGTGTTTCCTATTGGCTAGCACTGTTGATAATATCAAAGGTTTGCAGCAACACTAGCTAATATTGTCTTCAAAATTATGTCAAGTCTTGCCAAACTTCACAGAGGGAAAAAGGTCAAAAACATTCATGGATTCCCTTTAAATCAAGCATGATGCGCTACTTCAGCAAAATATTCTATGTTTATTATGGTACTATCCACAGATCTTTTAAAAACTGTGTTGCTTTTTTTTTTTTTTTTTTTTTTAAATTATGCTATTGATGTTCACAGCAGTATAAATGATCATAAAGCCATGAAAACTTACGAGCTTTTCAAATCCCTGAAACTGTGAAGGACTTGTAGCACTGTATTTCTGAAAAGTTTTGGAACAAATCTTCTAAAGCTGGCACTTGTGAGTATGGTGCTGAGACTCTCTTTTTGTGATCTGGAGGAGCTGAAGTGTTTACCCGATGATAGTGTATACTGGAAGCCTTCAAGATCACACACAATCACCTAGAGGTGAGTTAATTTTTCAGGCCTTTGTGATGGTATATCTCTGGCTTGTTTTCTAATGGAAATGTTACTCTATTTCTCCAGGTCCTGCTTTTTAAAATCATCAAATCCTTGAATTATAAGAACCCTTCTGTAATGCAGTTACTTCAAATTACACCAAAGCCCAAATTAAGACAAATGTCATATATAAACTCTCTATATTAAACCATACAGCATCATTCAAAATACTCATAAAATTCTTAAGCAAACAAAACAAATTCCATAGCTTAACTGAAGTTACAACAGAAACACTCTTCCCTTCCTGAAAAAGTGTCAATCATGATTTCTACTTGGATGTAAGCATCTTCACTTCATGGAAATTGGACCTGATCTCTACAGATCCCACCAAGGGTTTGAAGTGATAATCATTCATGACAAAAATCAATTTTTTCCCCCTTTTTTCTCCCCCTTATTTAGAGGAGATGTTTTTTCTATTTTTAATTAAACTGATTATTTGCCATGGTTAATTATACATTTATCATATTAAGAGTACTTGTTTGCATTTCATCTCTCAAAGATGCCCCAGTTTTTCCTAGGAGGTGTAAAACTCCCTTTCCTCCCTTTGATTACTAATTAGCATTCTTCGTGTAATTTTTTTCACAAGATCTTATACTCAGTAGCCATTTGTAGATAAGACAAATATATGATCCAAGGATAAATGTTTTCTGATGTCTATCTAAAGCAATAAATTAAAAACAAACAAACAAACAAAAAAGCTGTCATGGTTTAACAAAGTCTGGTTTTAAGTTGGGGGGACCAGCTGGAGCCAATCAACTGGCTAGTTCTGAAGAGCCAATCAGCTGCCTAGTTTGGAAAATTGACAACCATTTAACCAATCAGAAGGCTACTTTTGAAGATTGACACCCAGTTAAACCACTTAGAAGAGCAGGATAAGCCAGTATCAAACACATCTAAGGATGGACTAGCCCATGAAAAGGTCTCTTGGCTTCTGGCCTCTGAAGAGGTCACTGGTGAGGTGTGGGCCTGCCCTGCATGGCCACGCAGGGGCAAGAAAACCTCTGTTCCCAGAGATAAAAGAAGAGAACTTTTATTTGTATGCACAGCTCATCCTTAAAATAGTACCCCGTAAGTTGACACAGCCCGTGAAAGCAGCTTTGGGAAAGCTGCAAGGCATGGGAGGGACCTTCACACTCCAAACAGATTTTCCTTTCCTGGGCAGCTGATTCACTGTGACACTGAAGCCATGAGAGAACTGTTTCTTGTGGAGAAGTCTCCATGGCATGGCAAGAGAGGCTCCTCTCCCTAAGTGGACTGTAGAAAGATTATTTTAGAGGTGGTAAACTGACTGAAAGTTCCAAGTTTTGTCTCTTTACTTTGTCAGTGGAAAAGAAAACAGGGTGTGGGGGAAGCAGAAGTGTTCTGAATGTTTATTCTGATTTTCTTATCATTTTTCCTTTTAATTCTGTTAATGAAGTTTTCTTTGTACCCTTTAAAGTTTTGAGCCTGTTTTGCCCTCCTCCTCCTAATCCATATATCACAGCAGGAAATGAGTAAATAATTTCTAGTGGGTGCACTGGCATTTGGCCAGCACTAAACCCACTACATAAATTTGTGCGTTGGCCGGGAAACTCAGATAGGCGAACCCAAACTGCCGCAAAAGCCAAAACAGATGCTGTTGCATTCCATTTAGAAACTGACTCTGTGCTTCTCTTCCACTCATTATCAAGAGACAAGAAATTAAAATTATTTATGAGTAAGTTAAAAAGTTGCAGGATTTTCTGTCTCTCAGCTAGAACATTTTCCTACAGTTAGCCTTACAAATATGTGGAAGTGAAATAGTTACTTATAGTTAAACTAAAAGTTCAATGGTCAACTCAAATGATTTTGTGGTTTTTTTTCTTCAAAGAATTAAATAAAACCCAAACAAACAAAAACCCCCTACTACTTACAATCTGAAGTTACCCTATAGATACTGTTCTAAAGAGAAAACATAGGCTGTCAGTATAGAATAACATTTAAAAAGCAGCCTAAAAAACAAATAAAAATATTAAGTAACTATCATCCTTACTTGAAAACTATGCACTTAAGCTGAATTTTCAAGCCTTGACTGAAATGTGCATAAACATTCTTATTGTCTTAACACCAATTCTTGTTCATGCCTGAAATTTCCATTCCTGGCCTGTGCTACTCCAGTGCTTATAGTCAGATGCTCCTGCTTCCATGAATGGTGGAAGTGAAACACTCTTTTAAAGAAAAGTCAGCTCTTGTGAAATGCCTCTGATGACTGTCAATATGCACAGTTTTAGCCAACCCTAAAAGCACTTTCCCACTCCTGCTACAGAAAGGTTTGAGGATTAACCCAGATCAGGGAATATCCAGCACAGGCAGGAAGTATAATGTTATACCTATTCAGCATACCCCCCAGAGTTCAATTCTTCAGGCTGAATGCCATTTCTAAAAATGTCATAGTTATGGGACCTGTTAGAGTCAAAGAGGATGTACCCAAGATTGAGTCCTTGTGGGATCTTGTATAGAGCTGGGCAAAAATAAGACTTTTGGCATAAGAGGCATTTAACTATTAACCTCAAGTTGCAAAATGTATGGAGAGATGCACGATGGCTATTAACTCTCCACAACAGCATTTGAATTAGATACATAGAGGTACACAACCTGACCCATTGCTCTAGTATTGCTCAGCATTGTACTGACTATGTTAGTCAGATTATATTGAGAAGGGAATTCTAAATTCTAGACTGTCTGTTCTGATTTCATCATATTCCATGAGAGGCACTGCTCATTCAGAAGATCCTAAAGAAGGGAAAATCAAACTTGGTAGAGGGATTAGGCCTGATGTCAGACTCCAGCAAGTGAAACTTCTTGGTTCCTGCAAATTGGAGGGAGTGAAGGAGGTGTGATACATACTGCCTTAGGGTGAAAATCTTGCTGAACTGCACAGAACCAGGAAGAAAGTTTGGCACGAAACTGTCACCACGACAGGAAGACATTCTTTCACAACAAATGCAGCAGGTAGATCAGCATCTGTCAAAAACTGCATGTGCATAGCAACAGAGCAATGCCTTGTCCTGTGCATTAAGTGCTGATACAGTGGATTATGGGTATGCATGGCATGGAGGTGTCTCCTGGGCTTTGTTCATCTGACTAGGGTGACTTGGCAATCACTTCATCCTTGTGTAATACAGGTTCAGAGTGTGGAAGAAGTAGGAATGGATGAAGGCAAGCTTCTTCCACTAACTTCCAGCAGGGTAACTTTGTTTCTTCAGAGTGACCCTGGAAGAAAAAGGCCCATCTAGATCATGAAGCACGGAGGATGTAAGAAATGATCATATGTTAAATTTCAGCTGTGGTGGACAACCCACACTTGTCATGATACAGAAATATGGGCAGCTACACACGCAAGGCAGAGTTCTGTGGGACGTGTTTTGAGCAATGATCAGCTCCTGTTAGTTAGATCAGTCTTGTTATATCAGCCTTGACCCCAAGGACAGAGCACAGTGCCAGGTCATTTCATTTACAGACCCAGTAAGTTGTTTTTTTTTCTTCTGGGTGAACACTGGAATTATATTCTTTCTGTTCACAGGGCAAGATTTGTCCCCTAGTGACAAACTATAGATACACAAATAATGGCAACTGAGTTAATATGATTAATAACTATAGGTATAAGTATTGGCCTGATGTTGTAAGATCTTCTCCCATAACACAAAGACAACTGAAAAATCAGAGAAATAGAATTTCACAAAAACAGCTGCCACTGATTACAGAACACACTCAGTCATTAGATTCTCCCTGGCATGTGAATTCCATATTTCCTCAGCGTAAATAATCCATGAATTATGGCAAAGAATATTGTATAAAAGTTCTAACCCAACACACATTATAAAAAAAGGAAAATGTTAACAGTGCAGGTGAGACAGAACTGCATACCATACTTTTATTCATGTAAGAATTTGTGCATTTATACTTTTCTTCATATACATACTCATGTGCTGTAGCAAAAATACAAGTCAATCAGGCCAATTAATACTTAACAGAGAAAATAATATCAAACAACCCCTGGCTCCAAAAACAAACAAAAAAGCCCCAAAATAAAACTGTAAAAGCTTGCTGCTATATCCTAAGCTAAGAAAGTGGGTCTTTAAAGACATTTGACTCAGATAAGAAGAAAAACAAAGCAAACCATGGAAGGAAGAGAGTAGAATAAACCTGAAATACTTTATGTTAATTTCTCTTGCTTGTAGCTTCAAGCATCTGTAACAATCTAGCAGTTAATACCTTTAAAAAACTATAAAATATGCAGGGAGAAGCAAAATTATCCATATATCCTGGAAAAAGAAAATTTCAACAATCGGATGCTTTTATTGCCTTATTTTGCACATTTCCTTTCTATAGCCAGCTTTCAGGCAATAAGGTAAGCTGACCGAGGGCAAATACAACATTTTTCCAACACTACTTCTTAGTATTTTCTTCACCCGATCCACACATATAATTTTTCTGTTAACAACCTGAGCACAATCATACTTACGTGTCATAAAATAAACTAATTACTAACAGCAGTGCCTGTCCCTGAAACCACATCCCACTTTACTTTCTGCTGCCTGCCTGGAGAATTGTTATGATACACAGAAGAGCATACACCTGGTTTACTACACTGACAGGTGGTTGCTGTCTCATTTCTTTCCTTCCCAGTAGCAAAGAGGACACTTCAGCTACCTGTTGGTAGCTAGAGGCCCCATGGAGTTACACTAATGTTCAGTAAATTGCCATGAATAAATAGACTAAATTACATCTATCATAACAATTCTTCTTAAGATGCGTGTGCCACATTATACAACCAACAAAAGCAATTGCTGCTGGGAAAGCAGAATTCAGAGCAATTCATACAATAAACCTGTGCCTAGAAATGTTAAAATCTTCAGTAACTGCTACTTTCAAGAGGAACTGCAATGCAGGTGGAATCCTTTGTATAAACTGCACATTTATAAAAACGGGCAGTGAACTGAACCTTGGGCTCACTGAGAGTGCACAGAAAATCTGATTTAAATACTTATTACATCTTTCACATTTTTGCTGTAGAAAAAATCCTCCACTAGTTCCTTATGACAGACTGGGTCACTCCTTCCCTTAATTGTTTATCTAAAGTCACAATTTTTGTGGTGGAAAGATATCATCTGCTCAGGAAACTACTCAAATTACTTCTCCCATCAAATAGATTAAAAAAACCCACCAACATACCAACCATCCAACCAATCTACCTACCTACAGAAGGTAAAAGCAGAAACCCAAAACAAGCAGAAGAAAAAAAGATAACTTAGGAGCATACTCACAATAATATTTTCAGCAAGGAAAAATATTCACGTTTATCACATATAGCCTTTGTATTCTCCCTGCAGTTTGTTTCATTTGATGTTTTCTTTAATTTCTTCTCATTCTATGAGAGTACTATGGCCAATTGTTATAGATACAAATATAGACACATATTTTTAACAAATTCTCAGATGTTTCTGATAGATCTTGTCTACAGGGATCACTGTCACAATGTGAATAATTTCTGTAATTGACTAAAAGAATTCATCTTTGCATTATTGTTGTAACTGAGCTGTTCTATTGAAGATACATAACGTATTTTCCAGTGTCCAATTTCCTGGTATACTTTTCGTTCTGGAAAGCCAGCATTTCTACTTTCACAACTGGATTTCAAAAGTTAGCACTAGCAAATAATAAGCATTTCTGATTATTTAGGCTGAAATTTATAAATCAAGAGAACCACCTAAATTACCAAAACTTGTGAAAAAAAAATATGGTGAGACTATTGAACATAACTTTTCCTTTACAATCCAGAAAAGGGAAATAAACTTTCTTTATTCTTATGCCCCTTAAAATGCATTAGGCAAATTACAATTCTCCCCCTGAGTAACACAAATCCAGATCTTAGAAATAACTTGATCTTCAAATTTTACTTCATTTTGAAGTTCAGTCATGTTCTGCACATATATTCAAACCTAAGTATTCCACATTTCTTCATGTGAAGGAAACAGGATTGCTATTTACAATCCTTATCACAGTCTGTATTTCAATATATAAAAAGCTATCGAATGAGGACTAAAGGTTTCTGAGAATTTCAGTATGTAGGTAGATGTCAGATACAGTAATAACTACAATTAACTACAGAAAAAAGCAGAAAATTATTTTATCAGGTATATATAATAGTTGCTACTATAAAAGAAAGCTCAGTACTAAATGGATAGTACCCTGAATGAAACGCTAGCAAAACATCTTTGAAGCTAAAATTTCTGACAAAATATATGTCTTGGAAAAATTTAAATATATATTGCTTTCCATGTAATTTTAAAGCAAAGTGGAATCATTCCAAAAAATGGAAATTGACTTTTGATGATTCATTTTTTTTATCATTAGTTTTCAAAGATCAGCATTACATAATTTTCTGATATCTTATCAACAAATTGTACATTTCCTTTTCCATCTTCATGGGAAATGTTCATACAGTGATACCTATATGAGCAAAAATTGTGTGATTATAGCATTCCCTCACCAAGAAAATTGTTCCAAGTTTTAAAAACCAGTTTGCATATTTGGCAACTGGTATTTCTGCATACCTGCCACCAGATATTTACAGTAAGCCCTAGATACTCTTTTATTCCTATAAAATACTATACATCAATAATCAGAAAAGAATAAACTAGCATAGAATTAAAACCCAGTATATTAATACCCAATTCAGACACTTCTTTTGATAAAACAGGTTAAGGAAAAGTATAAATCTTAACAGTTAATGGAATTCTCTTTGCATTTTAAAAAATATAAATTTGCCTTTATTTGTTTAGAGATATTGCTATAAGAAGGCCTTGCAAATACTAAACTATGAACAATCACAGCAAGTTTACATAGATTTATACATGGGCCCATAGTAGTTGTCAGAGATTACAAAGCACACAGATAATACTTTGCTGAAGAAATTCTCCAAGTTACAAACCACTGAAATTACTTCATTAAAAAAATTTCTATATACTATGTACACTATATTGTGTTGTGTCCAGTTCCTCTCAGGATATCTTTTCAAACACTGATCTCTAGCAGTTGTCTCAGTCCTTCATTCAACCTTCATTCAATAAACTATGATTTGTCAGCACATCTAACTAAAGCTTAGCATCCTGCTGCTTCTGCCTTTTCCATCTTACTCGATTTTTGGCACCTGAACTGTCACTAAACTGACTTCATTCCTTTAATGTGATTTCCATGTTAACTGAAGTAACTACGACTGCATGCTTAGCAGTCTTCAATAATATTAAATATTTTTCTCATTGTTAGGCTTTTATGAATAGATATACCTTACATAATGATACCTGAATGTAGACAGAAACATGGAATGCTTTAGGGATGTCTTCCTTTGATGAACTTTTGCTGCAGTTTTGTTTGAATGCAGTGAACTGATAATACACACTTATTCTGAGAATGAGGGCAGTGTCCCATAATTCTGCTTGTGTCTTGCACTACTAAAAAGAAGAGAATCATACCCATGTACTAGTTACATTTAAGACAGAGGAACTGTGTCTTCTTGGCAAAAAAAATCACAGAATGGATAAGGTTTAAAGGAACCTCTGTGGGTCATCTTGTCCAACATCCCTGCTCAAGTAACCTCATCCTAGGGTATATTGCAAGTGGTTTTTCAAGGGAAGGGTCTTGGAAACTCTTGCTATACTGAGTAATAGGATCATTTTTATGGGAATATTTACAGATACTCAGTGACTCTTTCCTTTAGTAAAGGTTCTGTATCTGCATGATATCTTTCATACTTCATTATATATCTGGCTGTAAGGCCATACTGTATTATGCTTTTACTTTCTTTATGTCTGACTGACCCTGTAAAACAAGGATGTTCCATATTCACCTCTTGTGTTCTATTTTTTGTGTCAAAGTCAATGAGATTCCTATGAGGATATTGTGATAATCATGATATGGTAATCAGGTCAAAATCATATACTTTGTAATTTTTATTGCTGCAGATATCTTTATACTTATTATATCATTATTTTTTAGCTGTAAGATTTTCTTAAAGTCTTTCTAAGAACAAAAATTTAACAATTAAGAGAATGAAAATACCTAGCAGTTTTGTGAGATGAAAAGATAAAACAGGAACCAGTAGCAAATAACTCCTCCCTCACATCCTCAATCAATGATTTTGTCAGTGTTGTCTCACAGGCTAATGAGTAAATCAAACATGGCATGACCTTCCTTGAAGTCACAGATTTATTTATATTGTATGGAGTTGACTTTTTTACCCACTCATGGTCTGGTTGAATTCTGCCACTCATAAATTATTTGTCTAATATTTATTGGAAGGCCACAGTAGTAGGGTCTATATCCTGATCCTGCTCAGCACACTAGACATGCAGAAAGCAGTTACTTAATACAGCATGCAGGAAGAAAAAGATCAGACAGAATATGTTTTTCCACAATTTTCTCTGAATTTGCTTAGTATCTTAACATGGTGTTAAAGGATTTATAAAAATTAACACCTGGAAAATCCCTTATTTATCCCAATATTTTTCATTAGAAAACCCAGCTAAAAACTAACTTCTAAGTCAAGTTCCCTAATTTTTGAAGTTTCAGTTGTCACATGAGTGAGGAACAAGAAACAATATTCAGGTATGATCCCTGGAAATAATCCAGACTGCTGTCATGTACTTGTTAAAGTTTTCCTCTTCTTTGATTTATTTGTCATATACTTATGCCGAAACATTATGTCTAAATCTTCACAGTCTGTTGTCAACCCTTACTTCAGTATCTATTCTATCTCCCAAGATCTCAAGTGTTCTACCAATCTTGTTTAAAATCACTGATGATTTGGCAATCTTGCCCTTTTTTCCTCTCTCCTATATGGTTAGAAAACAATGGTATTTGGGAAGTTATTTTAGAAATTATTTTTTAGAAAGAATCAAGAAGTGTACAAATTGGAGTAGCCCTTACAGTCATCTCACAGATGCACAGTAAACTAATACACAAGTGTCACATCCCTGCGTACACATAATGACTGAGTGGGCAGAATTACATCTAAGTCCTTCATTTCTTCCCCTTCTATCTGTTCACCTGCCCCTTGGTGACAGTGAGATTTTCTCCCTTGAAGCCAAGATTTTACTAGTCCTGAGTAGAAGAATTTAAAATAAAACATATGCTCAGAATGTGAAAAATAGAGAAAAACAATATTATGAAAACCAGGAGAAAAATGCATTCGAGTGTGCTCTAAGCCAGACTTGTTCTCACTTCAGTGAGTTTCTTTGGTGTTTCCCCTAACTCATTCATGTATGAGATAGTTTGGAGCTTCTTGCAATTTACTTTTATCTATATCCAGCAACTCTTTACTATATCAGCTGCGATAAGCTTCATCCTACCACTCATATAAAAACTTCAATATGCTTTTATTTTCACACTTCTAAATAAAGAACAGTTTGTCAAATATGCGGCCAAATTCCTTTCCATGTAAAACTGGCTGATAAAGGTAAAATCAGATTCATAACACAGGCATTTAGTGAAAAATTAGGATGGATAATTTTGATGATTTTTTTCATTTTGCCTCTAAATTATGAATGGTCAGAGCACCTGTGAGTGTATGCATAATTCAAGTTAGGTCACTTTCTTCTTTTCTGTATTTTATCCTAAGAATAATTCGTTCATACTTATGTATAAAATTCTGTAAAATCTCTCTCCATGTTCTGGGTTTTTTTTTTTCTTTTGTATTTACTTATAATTTTTTGGTAACCAAGGCTGACAAGATTTTGTGAGAGTATTTTTTCCCACGTAAAGATTTCCTGTTATATGATATGTCTTACAAACCAGTGTTCTACCTGCTATTATTCCAACATAAAGTAAGACTGAAATGAAATAATTGATCATGGACCTTTAAATGTCATGACTTGATATGCCTTCATTAAATTTCAAAAGTTACAGTTAGGTCACACACAAAGGTTGTCCCGTAATCAGGGGCAGCCAATGTCACCAAAAAGTCTAGACCCTGTAACGTGGCAGGTTTGAGGGTGACAGCATTGCTCAGGAGCAGGACAGGGAGAACAGGGCCTGAAACCCAGACCAGGCAACACTGAAGTTTCCTGGCAGGTAACCAAATAGGAGCATGGCCTCTTCTTAAATTTCATCAGGGTTTTACTAAATCTAGACAAAACCTCTTGGTTTTGGCAAGAAACACTGTAGAAAGACAGCTACCTTAAAGAGAAAATTCTGAATCAGATTCAGGTATGAACAGTGCATCCAATTCTGTATTGCCCTTGGGGCTAGTGTCTACACACCATAAAGGTCCAAACTTACCCAAGTTAATGTGTTCATACCTACAATGTTTTTTAAATGACCATACTGTTTGAAGAGATGATGAGACTGCTGCATTAGAGAAAGATATTAAATAAAAGTGTATATTGACTAACATTCCCAAAGTTGAAATCATCTATCACTTGGAATATTGCTTAAGATTCCCTCTTAGGAGATTTGTAACAATATTGAGAATTTCAGAACTATGGAGGGCATACTACGTGTAATAATATGTACAATAGGGTTAATACAAATGTCTTAAAAGGAAATAATAAATTAGGACATTACAAAAATGTCTGATACTCAATAAATTTTAATAACAATTGTGCTACAAACAAACTGTATCATTAATGTATTTGTTATCTTACAAAGGAAGAGCTTTTAAAAGATAAAAAATTAAAGTTTTTGGAATATCCAGGTGACATCTGTATTTTTTCCCCACTTTGTAATAAAGGTCAAAGCTAATAAAAAATTTAAAGGAAGATCCTATACACCTTCTTATGAAAAATCTTTCCTACTATGACTATTCTAACATATAAAAGTAGAATCCCCTTAACTTCTTGCCAGAAATCAGAACAAGAAATTGATGCTAACTCAAAGATGATATATTCAAATGGTATGATGGTATATGAATATATAAAAGATGATATATTCATTTTTATTCAAAATAATGTTGAAACAAGCCAGGGATTTATATTCTACAGTTAAATGCCTTTTCTTTTCTCCTGCCTTGTCATTGTCTGCACTGTCACAGCCTGTTTGGAGCTCTCAAATTTGCAGGGCAATGTACTCTGTCAATTGAACTTTACTTTATGAGCTCATCAGGAAAGAAAACAAACACAAGGCAGAAGGGCTCAATCCCCTTCATAAAGGTTAGTCTAACATGCATTCACTTAATTCATGAGGTTTCTATCTCACAATTTCTTTGTTTCCTGACTCCAACTCACAGTTTGTAATCTTCCACTTAGTAACTAATGTGCAAGCCTGTGAGCAAAACTGTAGCCTAGCTGAGGGTGAAGAGTGCCTGTCCTTCTTCCTCCTCAGGGTGCAGGCATCCCGTGTGTGACTCATGGAACCACAAAAGCCTCTGCACTCTTACTGGATCCAGCTCAAAAGCTTATTTATTGTAAGCTGACACATCCATGTGCTCCAGCTTGGAAGGTATGTCTACACCGTTACCGTAAGTTAGTGGATTCTGAAGTAACTGCACAACAATCAGCATAAAGGAATGGTGGCTGCAGGAGACAGAAAATTGCAGGTGACAGTGGCTGCATAATGGCCTTCAGTCCTTCCTAGCCATCATCCTATACGTGTCATATACGTGTTGCTGTCTCATGGATCTGATGCTGCTGCTCCCAACATACATCCAGCTTTAGCATGGGCTGTGTTCAGCCAAAACACGAGCTGGAGCTGAATAAAGTCACATGCACCAGTTCCTTATCACTGACCAAGAAATTGCATAAGTTTGACAGCATATGGAACAGGTTGTTGATATAGTAAATTAAAACCAAACCTGTTCCCCATAAATCCAAATTCTTAACCGTAGAGTGTACATTCAGTACACTGCAACAGCAATCATTTTCTACTTTACTATTAATCATAGTACCACAATATTTATTTTTAGCATGTTTTCTTATACACAAATTAATTTTATTGTAGCATTTTATAAATGTAGACCATTTAATGTCCAATATGATCTTTCGTTACAACTTCTCATTTTTTGCCACAACTCGATTAGACACAATTTGCATATTGATGAGATTTTTTAAAAGCAACAATATGTCTTAGATGTCTACAAATGCACCTTGCTTAATATATTATTCTTACAAATGAAAAAATATAGTTCGTAAGCATGTCAAACACATAGGGCTCAAAAAAACCACCTCAATTACCCTGCCTTCACATTGGTAACACCTGCAACTTGGTTGGAAAATACTCTAGTATTGGGGGCTCCTTTTGAAGGAGCAAAATGGAGAGATGTAAATGCATAAATTTCGCCATTCTTTGAAGTCAGAAAGCACCCAACAAAACATTTTACTGAGATTCTTCAGGCTTAGGTGAAATAGTATCATGGGATGAAACCTACCTGAAGGCATTGTTCAGATAAAATAAGGCCTGCACTTTATTTGCCCCCATCTGATTAGTTAGCTAATCCTGGTATTCACTGGAAAAGGAAAGAATTGCAGGTAAGTGTTATGGGCAAGGACTCCCTGAAAGCACTACATCTAGCTGGCTATACTTGTTGAATTTCATGTGGGAGAAATAAAAAAAGAAATCCCACAGATGAACCACTAACATACACATTACATCTTTTAACACACTCAGGATGGGAAACCAGAGGTTGATAACACCTCAGATAGCAGCCAACAATTAGCTTTAGCTGTGGGCAAAGTCAAAGAGATTAGCATGGGGCTTTACACTCAGCAAGGTCACTGGTGCGTTATGCCAACAGCTGAGTTAGAAGGCAATAAATGGTGGAGAGCAGTCAACCCTCAGTGGAACAATACCCACATCCATCCAAAAGCCATGCAAAGGCTGTGCTAGTCTGGAGTTCCTCTGCAGAGAAACCACACACTAGCAAGGTCTCAAATGTGTTCACTGATTGAATGCTCTGTTTCCCCAGCTCTGTGGTGCTGGTTTTAAAAGAACCTAGAGGAGTGGGGTCCTTGGTTTCTGTCAGTGTCTTTAAAACTATTGCCTCTCTGTGTGTGATAGTTATTTCTATTTATCTTCTGCACCACTCGTGCTTGAAAAATAGCCTCTACATTTTATGTCAGAGGGGCAGTGAGACTGTGTCCTTGTGGCTTCCCTGCTCTAAAATCCCAGTGAAAATCCAGACCAAGCATGTTGCCTGAATAGAAATTTGGAAGGACTCAAAGTGGCACACATTTGCATGTCTCCATTTTATCTACAACCAATGCATCCATGAAGTGATCCAGTGTTTAAAAAATTGTTAACAAAGCTTGTTAAACCCATGTTAAAAGAAATGCAATGTGGTTGAATTCCTGATCCTGAATTTCCTATTAGGCACCTATCTGTTTAGGTGTCAAAATATACTGCTTTAAGTGTGACGACTCTTTCCACACCCACCCACATTGTTTTACAATAATTTACTGGTTTTGAGAACTGACAGGCATGTCAGTTCCATCTAGACAAATCAGCTCTTCCTAAGACAGTATCTTAAATCCTGGGTAAATTGGATGATTTTAGCCACTGGGTAGTTGCAGCTACAAGATTCACAGGTCCAGATGGCAAATAAATGATGACATAACCCTCTGCTATAACAAGCTTACCTTGTATGAAGAATTCCTAACAGTGTGTGAACTTTTAGTAAAGATAATGGAACATGGAGAAAGGGTGTCATATGTATCACTGCACAAAAGTGGCTGAGAGCTAGTATATTTTTTCCCTCACCTTCCCACCCCAATGTTTATTTCCAGAGCACAGAAGGGAATTAGTGATTCATTTTTGGAGTCGGAACAGGTCACACAGCAATTGTGACTACTTTTTTACACATTTTACTTAAAGTCTAAGGACTCGGTACTTCCTGGCATATTCTATTCTCAATGAGTGAACTTATAACTGCATTATAATAAACACACAGTTATGCATAAATTCAAGCAATAACTGGGTAAATACCAAGAAACAAAATAAATGCATTCAAATAACACAAATAATATTAAGAATTAATACAAGAATCACATTATCTTTTTAGCCTGTGTTAAATCTTTTCAGCATATGATAAGAACACACAATAGACACAATATAGTTGAAATTTAATTGTCTATACAAATTCTGATATAATCTAAAAGTTTGCAACTCTGAGGCAAAATATTACTACACATGATCAAGTGTGTAACACCTCATGAAAGGCAAAATATTTTTTGTGAGTAGTGGTGACCTAGCAAAGATATACCAACTTTTTGTCTCATATTGATTTAAATAATCAATTAACAAAACCATTTGCAGAGTGATTGTGAAACATTTCCTGCATAATTTAACAAATCTCTTACTGAATTTTAAAGAAACTACATGACAGTGCAACCTCCCTATCTTTTTTTTTTTTTTTTTACCAATTGCAAAAAAATTACCATTTCACTGTGTGAAGCTCCCGATTGTGAGGATTCTCATTTTGATGGAGCTCTGTGTTCCTTTGAGGCTCATCTTTATCCCCAAGAGCTTTCTTTGAAGACCTTCAAGAAATTTCTGAAGGTCTCTCAACTTATGGTATTGCTATATACTGGGGTAAATACACAGAAATTTAGTGTTTGTTATTATTGATATGACTTACCTTGTACTTATTGACAGAGCTGTACAAGTCATCTTATTTCTATGTGCTTACAATGACATAAGATAATAATTGTATCAGGTGGAGAAGTTCTAATCCTTCTGATTGCATTTCTTGGAATGAAAGAATGACTGCTTGAAAGCCTAAATTAAATGTAGTTTTCCGTGTTCATTCTTTCTGAGTTTAAGGGATACTTCTTCTAATTGTTAAATTCTTTCTTTCTTCCTTTCTTCTTTTGGGTCACTAAAAAAAGGGAGAAAAATCCTTAATTTCTCCTGCATATTTTCTTCTTGTTATCTTATTTTCAGAAGATAACCGATTTCTATTCTCTTATGGGACTTGTGTGTTAACTGCTGATTCCTTACATTATCTGGCTTGCACTTTGTCTTTAATTTGCCACTTGAATGCTGACTTAAAAGGTGATTTGAGTGGATTTAAGTTCCTGCTAAGGATGAATGAATTTCAGAAGCACTCTGTTCTTGTTCCTTCCTTGATCTCCTTTATATTATTTTGCACAGTCCTTTCTGTAGTTCTTTCAAACCACTTCAGGTGACACACACCCTGTGGATTTGTTCTCTGTGAAAATGCAATAAATTCCCAATATTTTTTTTGCTCTGGTTAAACAAACATTCCAATGAAGCTAAATAGCTAATAAGTTAGTTTTTCATTTAATAGTCTTATCAATTCACATTAAAAAGTACAAATGACCGAAATGTTTATAAACTGTTAAATAATAGGCTGAAATTTTAGTAATCAAGTGCATAAAGTGAAAACAAAACATTTTTATTAAAACTGGATCTTTTGAAAAGCACTTTCTCATAGATGTAGATAGAAAGGAATGACTCCATTGCCACAATGAAGGCTGGTTGACTTTGTTTTTATTTGCAATTATGAGGCAGCTCTTAAGTTATCGTATATTGACAGTGCTGAATATATATGAAAAAAATCTTTTTTTTTTCTGTAGGAGTTGCTTTCCATGCTGCACTGAAGCAGTTGTTTAGAGGAATTGAGATAACCTCTGAACAGAATAACAAGGCAAATTATTATGAATATTAGCAACACAGCAATCAGCTGACTCTTTACTTTGTGAAATTATTGACTGAATTCACTGACAATGCAGCACTGGAAAGGACTACGTAGAATCAGTGTTAAATCTCTATTGTATTGTTTTGTTTTCATGCTACATAAATCCACTGACATTTGAAAAATGATGTCAGCATAAAACTAGAGTAACAGAGAATTGTGTGCAGTTTTAACTGGTATTCCAGCATATTTAATATCTTCTTTTTCTAACACATTTTCAGCAAAAAAATAAGTAGTATCTTTCCTTTGAGAAAAGAGGAGGATTTATTGCCAGTGTATTTCATCTCAGTCAACTGAATTGATGTATTAAGCATCCATTAGGGGAGATAAGGAATCTGTAATACTTGATCCATCAGTATATACAAACAAATATAAATACATACACACACATATTTTTAAGTTCCTTTCCATTCTTACACTGTCCCGAACTGTCGTTTTGTGATTGTATATAAAACCAACAATGATCTACAGAAAAGGCAGACAAGTTTATAGATTCCTGCTGCCTAATTCATGACTTGTTAGTAGATCCAGAATATCACAGAGGGTTTCTTCGCAAGCAAAAGAAGCTGCAGTGGCTTCAATTCAGCTGGTCAACTGTTTCCTTTTGACATTGAGTTTACTCACAGAGACACTAGCTGGATTAGTGGACATGACATTACCTATAGCACTGCTAAAATAACAACCAGAAAAAAGTGTGGGAATTATTTCATATTCATAGTTTGATTTCAGTCATATTTTGTATCGAGGGTATGTTATCTTTACATGGTAGTAAGAGTAATATTATTCCAAACTGGTACATTTCAGAGCAACAAAATGAGAAGACCTGGTTTCAGTTTTGATTGTATGATCAAATGGAAAATAATTATGAAACACAGGATGTCTTTCTTTTAATTTAGTTCTGGATTAATAGAATGTGTACAGAATAATCAACAATATAATTTTTCATTAATTACTGTCCTGCTACTAAAAATTGGCATTGATTCATAAACTGCACTTGCATTACTGTGAGTTAAGTAAGTAATCCCATTGGTCAGCTTCTAGTTTTTACCAGATTCTGGCCAAATAATTGAAGATTTCAAAAATTTATGTTTGAAATTATTGCCCTAAACAATACTTATTTTTTAGAAACATAATGTGTTTTCATTAAAATGTCAGGCACTTTGGAGGCTGGAAGTAAAAGAGCCAAGCAAGTTAGAATTCTAGAGTTTTGATTTTCCTGGTATTATAATAGCTTCTCTTTGCGTACTTTCTTACTGTTATAAGATATTATGTTCTATAAACTTTCAGATTAGCTTTTGGTTTCTTGTGAGTAAAAAACCAAAAGAACCTACCTTATTTTGCAAAGACAATCTTATTTGATCATGTATATCTAGCTTTGAAAAGAAGATGGAGCACAGAAAAAATAATCAACTATTGTTGTATGAGCTATTTGGTTTAACTTAGCCAGTAGAGTTGAAGTGCTGATTGTTGAAGAAATCAATTTTTATTACCCTTATAATACATTTTAGAAAAACTGTCCCTATTGACAGTTCACTTACAAAAAGTGCACACTACAAAGCCTGTTTTAGGGATTGTGTGGTTGTTGGGATTTTGCCTAGCCTTATATAAATTTTTATAATAGCTCTCCAAGAAGTGTTACACAGTTGCAATATTTTATTAAATCTACCCAATAAAATCACCCACTGCCCCAGTGAAGTCTGATCTTTGCTCCCTTCCCCTGTTCTCTTCTCCCCTCTTTTGCAGTCTTCCTGCTGTCTCTTTTAGAAATTCAGGCCTGAGAACAAGCGAGAATTTAATTTCAGGTAGATATGATTGCAAAGTCTATTGCAAGTCCTGAAAAGCAAAAGAACAAATATGGAGTATGTGACGTAAAACATATACTTGTCATGTCCTAGAAGGGATAAATCTAATGTTTTAGTTATTGCTACACTAAATTCTTAGCGTGCTTGTTAAAACAAGTCAGAGGAAAATGTAAGACTATACTGAAAATTGTGTGATTGCTGTTACAGTCAATGCTGGTACAATAGATACAATGTTTTTTGATTGTTGGGGGGTTTTCTGCAGGTGTTTTTTGTTGCTCTTCAACACTGTTTGTAGAAGGAACAAGGGCATATATGAATTTTGGCTTATAAACACCATTTTAGGTTATTAGAATTAAATGTATCGATGAATGAAGATACCTCAAAATATTGCTAACAAATTTCATTCAGACTTTTTGAAGTCCATTCATTTTCTTCAGGCCCAATGATCTGCTGTGACTTGCTGGAGTTATCTTTCAGTATCAGAAACACATATGCCATTCAACCTCTCAGTTTTTCAGTAATAAACTCTTTAAAACATATTTTAAGAACTTTAAGGATTTTTTTTAAAAAAGGTACAAAAAATACAGGTCATCCCTTGGCACAAATTAGGCTAAGTCATGAAGCAGGAAATAAAATATCAGGCATTTGTAAAGTAATGTAGCAGAAGCAAAGAATGAATCAACACTTGATCAAATCAGTCTGACTACAAATAACAAACAAGATATATCTATTTGTCTTAAGATAGAATGCAGGTGGAACAAAAGAACTTCTGTTCATGCAAGTGGAACAAAAGAGGAACTCCAGTTCTGGTTGCAGACTCGGTCTCATGTAAATACTCCCACCTGGCAGATTCCTTAAGAATGTAATTAAAGTTACCATTTTTTACCAATGTTAGGCAAGCCTTTATTTTATTATTTGTTAAAATTATTTTATAATTTATTAAAGTATTTATATCAATTACCTGTATATATTTATTGATTTATTTACCATACCTTATTGACATTGAAAATATTTTTTATTCTCTTTATTATAGTTAACTTCAGTTAAGATAATATTTCAAAAACTATCTTGAAAACTATTTTTTCTCTGCATTGGGATCACTTGTTTTCCAAATCTGGTGTGAGGTCTACACAGTCCAGCTGAAAAAAATTTCAGTTCAACCCAAAAATTTAAAAATCTCAATTTTAGAAAATGTTTTAGATTAAAATTTGAATTGCAATATTGTCTTCAATCTCTAATAATTTCTTTAGATAGAGGAAAATTAATGGCATATATTTATAATAGATTATAACCATAATTTATCAAGTCTAAATGAAGGAAGGGAGAGGTTTTGCTGCTATTCATATTTAAATCAGCTCAATAGTTAGGGACATCCTGTCCAACTAAAAGACAGCTCTGAAATCAAGATCTGCAGACAGGCAGTTCTGCAAGAGCATCATGTCAAGGCCAGAGGAACCTGGCATCAGAGCAAAGCTGCTTTTTTATTATCACTTACACAGACCTATCCTACCCCATGGAAGACACGTAGACATACCATCTTCTCAAAGCTTAATCAGTGGCCTATGAAAGAGCTGAAAAATAGAACTCTCCATCTCCAAGTCTGAGTGGACCCTATGGTTAACTTCCAAATATGTGTACTTTTGAAGTAGCAGAAATTACGCTATTCATTATTTCTGAGTTTTTCCAGTTTTGTTGACTAAATAATTTACTACATCTGACAAAAATTCCAAAGGTAATTCTTCTTGCCTATAGAGTTTCATTTTAAGAGATAAATGTTTTTCAAAAGTCTCTCAAAATCAAATGCTCTTTGACATGAACTACCTGCAGATTCAAAATCAGGAATCATACTCAGGAAATATTAAATCAGCACTGGTATGATATTATACCTACATCACATGTAGATAGGAGGGCCAAGACAGATGTTATTAAAACAATCAGCAGCACAGAGAGGGATGTATTTTTCTCCATTTCTTCCGAAACAAGTAATAGAGTTTCCCATACGAAAGCAGAAGTCAGGTTAGGACAAAGCAGTGCAGAAGGCTCTCCTCAAAATGTGTGGTAAAGCTAAGGAGCTCCTTGCAGGAGGGAGATGCAAATGCTAAAATTTGGCAACAGCACAAGGGGCCACTAGATAATCTGTTAAAAATAAGAAATTCTGTAGAATCTCTATATGGAACCAGAATGATTGGACTATATAAGAGCGGTGAAAGAAATAATTAAGAAATAATTTCTTTTCATCCTGTTTCACTATACTGTGTTAGGCATCACTTTGTTTGCTCTCAGAAACAGGTTAGATGGACCACTACAGGGATGCATTATGTTTACACTAAATTTTTAACAATTTACTGAACCCAAAATATCACCATCTTGGAGAATTCTCACCTATCTAAATAGTATACCTAATGGTCCACTGTAGATTAGTCTATCTCTAAAAAATTACAGGCTTATCTTCTCTCCATTTAAAGTTCTTTTCACCTTAAAGATATTTTAATACCACAGATAAGTCAGTCCATAGCTTTACTTTGTTTAGATCTCAGATGAATAAAACAAATAAAGTGATTAATAGAAGGGGAGAAAAAAACTTTTCTACTAATCAGCTCTGAGATCATTATCTACTAATCATCATATTATCAGCCCTGAGAAGAGCCACACTTCCAGGTTCTAGGCAGTGCATGTTCATAACCTTTGTCTTCTCCAATTTCATTGTTCCCAGCTTCACTGGATCACATCCAGAGTTCTTGCTTGCAACAGCCTGAATAATGAAATGTTATAAAGCAAATGTTAATCAGGTTTGCAGATGACATGACATGAAGCCCTCCTTATCCAGGCTGAGGTCATATATAATCAGCCCAAATTTTCCTGTGTTCTGATGATCATTCTCTTATTCCATCACTCTCCTTGCACCTTGAAGCTGGATGAAGAACACCCAACAAAACAACAATACCAGTGTCACATTTCAGTCAAATAGTTAAAATTTACAAGGTTTTTTTATCACAAAGCATCTACATTTATGCAAACAGTATCTGACTCCAAGTACCCTATTTTAGCAACTGGTGATAAACCAAACACAAACTTTGTAATAAAAACATGTTTAATTTAAGTATAATGTAAAGGATTCATTTTATGCTTGTCAGAAATCTTAACTGTAAAAAGAAAAAGAAAGTTTTCAAATTAGTTCAGTGTTAAAATACTTTATAAATGTATGTACGCATATACATATATCAAGAGTAAAAATGTTTCTTAAACATTAGTATTGAGAACATGTATGAGCTATACTATAATCATCATTTTGTGCAAGGTCACTAACAAATTATTTTGATAGTGGATAGTCATATGCTTACTTTCTAGACTTTCATGTTGTTTTCTTGTCTTTCATCTACTAAAACAAATTATAAGAAGACAGGGCATCATTTTCATAACACTGTGAAGCACATCAGTACTGATTTCCTGTAAATATCATATTCTACATTCACACACCTCATGCAAAGATAACTCAGATTCTAAGTCTATGGAAATAAAAGTGCTCTGGCACTGCTGTCTTTAAATTGACTGTCAAATGGGCATTTCTACTCTCTGGAGATCTAATTAGACTTGCAGTGTTTTATGCACCATTCCTAAGGGGATGGGAGCTACACAGCAGCTTCTGTCTATGCTACTGGTGTTGCTGCTCTTCTGTTTCAGAAATGGTTCTGTCATAAGTAGGATTACCTCTCCCTCTATAAAAGAAATTTTACTTTTATTAGTTTATATGAGCTGATGAAACTACGTTTTCTAATGCATAGTATACTGATGTTCTAATACATCTCTGTGTATTAAAAAGATACCAGAGAAAAGTACAGAGAAGGAAAACCTAAGTTTTAAAAATATATCTCAAGGTACCAAAAAAATTTCCAGTTATCACTAAGGAATTAGGCTGATAGTTTGTTGTAAACAATTTTTCGAGTGGTAGACTTTTTTTTTTTTTGCTTTTCTTCTTCTTGTGTTCAGTCTTGCAGGTATTAAGTATAACATTTGGTCATGCTGTCCAGTTTTCTGAAAAGCACAAAGCATGAGCAAGGAACAAAATAACACTAGCTTTCAACTTATAGGTACATTGTGCTCAGCTTTGTGATGTACAACAGAAAGAATCAAAAAAAGGTCGTCCACCAAGAACTAGGGAAGGGAAAGGAATGCATGGGTCTTGTAGTAGTAAAACCAAGAAACTTGTTTCATCTGAGATAAATCAATTCAAGAACAAGAACACATGAGATATCTCCAGAAAGATATTTTTAATAGACTATTAGACTATCTTAAAAAGGGCACAGAAGAAGCCTTTTGACCTCTTATGACCTCTCCTTCTGTATGCTTTGACTGCTGTGTAGCCACAGCACAGACAAAAAGTAAAAAGCTACTATAGAGACAATTTTGTTGTTCTGGAGGCAGAATCTAAGCAAAATTAAGGCTCTGTGTACTTTCAATATTAAAACTCTTCCTGTCTTTACATAATTCCATGACTAATTAAGGAAAAGTGAAAAGCATTAAGCATCCTCATCCTCTTTCTTATTTTTCTTTCTTTTTTTCCCTAGAAGACTGCAGTATTTGCATTGTATTTTTCAGTGCTTGAAGGACATCTCTTTGAGGACCACAGAGCTTTACACAGCCCTTAATAACTTTCTGTGGAGGCCTTGTTTAACATGCTCCTAGGTGGATTTCATAACAACCAGCTGAGCCTTAGCAGAAAAAGACTGATACCTTCTATGGACTTCACATAATGTGTCATTTGAAAGTTAATGGAGGAGCTTCAAAAGGGGCAAAAACACTTGGCTTACATCTGACAGAGGTTTGGTTTAACAAATAAGTGATTTCTTGTTTCCAATATCATTATTTCTTTGTAATGCCAGATTTCTCAAATTAAAATACAATATTCTGAGCTGTAAGAAAGAGAATGAGCAATTTGGAACCAAGATTGTTCTATACCAGTATGGCTAATCACGGGCTGCAACCCTTATACAGCTTTTTTGAATGTCTTTTTGACACTAAGCGAGTGTTTTGCATCCGATTGGGAATTCCGTAACCTTGGAATTTGCAGACACACTAATAAAAATGTACCTGATTATACAACGAGCAACAGTGGGAGTCCAGACTGACAAGAAGAGAATACCTAAACAGCAGAAACTCAATAGACTGGAAACCTGAGACAACGTATTTTTCAATAGATGCAGAGTGCTACTCATTTTACAACACTTCTGTAAAAGATATCAAGTTCAATGGCACAATGAATATACTTTATATGACTGTGAATTAACATCCTAAAAATTTTAGAGCATAACTACAATTACTTTCCTTTTCCTTTTTTTTTTTTTAAATATTTCTTTCTGAAGCAAATATCAGGCCTCCTATGATAATCAAGTGAGGAAAAGAGAGAGAATTTTAAAATATATGAACAGAACTGACCACTAGATATCAAACAGTTTTTAATAAGTTGCTTTGTATTTCCATACAGCAAAATAAGATGCTGTTTGTTGGGTTTTTTCCTAAAATAGAGAAGGATGGGATTTTTTTTTGTTGGTTTGCTTGTTCTGTAATGGTCATTGATTGATCAACAACATACGCACCCGTGAATTTTGATATTTAGCGCACTGGTTTAGACTATACTGCTTCATATCTGATCAAATCAGAAAGGAGGATCAGCAGATCAGCAAGCCAAAGTCATTAAAAAACTCAGAGGTAGTGAAAATGAGGAACTGGGCATTAATTAGCCATGCACAATATAAAACACAGAAGTACTGGATCATGACACCATTTCACACATTTTCGACCCTTTGTGCAATTATGCTATCGTGGCTGCTTAAACCATGTCTGGTGTAGTATAATAAGCTTGAAAGCTGCTGACCTTTCCCTTAGAGCATACCCTTCCCCTCCTGCTTGCTTTTTCACCTCATCCTTCATGCTTAAAACTGAAAGTTTTTCTTTACTGTGAACACCGAGTCCAATATTGTGTTATTATTAAACAACTACAGGCAGCTAATAAACAAATACTGCTTGGCCCCTCCAAAATATCTATCTGTAGCTATTTAAACTATATGAAAAAAACCCCAGCAGATACATGTGCTTTTAAATTCACCAAATTAGAATCCTTTCAATCATGTAATAAAAAATCTCCCTTTTCTATAGAAAGGTCACCACAAGCAGCAAGAGAAGTTTTACAGAAAGAACTTCAACCACAGTCCTCAAGATCTAGTGGCAAAATAAGGCTAGCAAGCTTAAGACATAACATATTTCAGACATTGCAGGTACTGGTCTTTGTCATTTTATGATGCATTTTGTGCCCCTGCTGCCAAAACTATTTCATGTGAAACAAGTATAAATTCTCTTGTACTGGATAAATCATTGCGAGAAGAGTATGGATCTTTTTCCATAGCATGTAAAGGAAAATAGCAATATTAAAATAAATACACTGTAGGTCAGTAGGAGTACTGACATCTTGTCAGACTCAATTCAGATCCTGTGTTGACTAATAAGTACCTGCCTAGAGTTATTCAGATGGAACACAAGAATTCTGGTTGCTGCTAGTGCTGCTTTTCCTCTAAAATACTTAAAACAGGAAAATATTTGTTGTCTGTATGGCAAATAATCCAATTATTTATGAGTCCTAGAAAAGGTCACAGAAATAATTTTCCCTCTATCTTACTTTCCCAGTTTTTCTTTCTTTCTTCCCTCTCTAGCAAATAAGTGCAGATACTATTGCCAAAATTTCTGAAACAGCAGATTTAACTTTTATGTGCACCTACAGGGATTTTATTGCAGGCAGCTGAACTCAAAACCAGGAAGAAAAATAGTCACTTTAAACAATATTTTTTATTTGACACAACAGTGCTTATGAGGCAAAGCTGTTCCCTAATTAATAAGACAAAAGACAAAATTAGAGTATATGGTTTTATATTTTTGTATTCTACACCTGTGTCTTTTTCCCTTAGAACACGTTGTACTACTCCTGTTGATATCAAAAGCATACTGCAGCTCATTTAATCAAAATACAGCTGGAATTACTATAGAATCATAAAAAGCATGACAGTACCCAAAAAAAGAAACAGCCAAATTAAATTGTGTAAGGTGGAACTGGAATTCTGATACCTTAACAAGAGCCTTGTGTCTACATTAGCTAGCAAAAGCCTCTGCTGTCAACTGCAGTGCATTAAAGGCACTCCTGCAGCAATGCATTTTCTTTTTTGAGAGCATGAACTTTGAAAATAACCTAAGATGCAGAGTATCTTAACTGGGAACAGTGCTGAGATATACTTGAAAATACACTCCTGATCCAAAATGTGATACTAGTGAAGGCAAATATCTAATAAATTGCATATTTTTTTTGTGCTATCAAAATAAAGAAAAAAATAAATCATACCTTGGGTGCATTGTGCTGGAACCCATGAAGTTTACCTTGCCTTTCCAATTCTGCTGCATTGGATGACAGTGGGAGTGAGTACTTAGCTGCCAGCTAGGTTTAAACCATTACCTACCATTGCCTATATACACACACCCACACACACACATATTTAAGAAAACTAATGCAATGTACTGTCACAGGAAATACTACTTCAAATAAGAACAGATTCTTCTTGAAAATTTAATAACAAATCAGTACTCTAAAGTTTTGTTGATTTGTTGATTTTTTGGGGGATTTTTTCTTAAGGTTTTTTACAAGTTAATGAGTGGGTGAAACTATTACTAGACCAAACTTCAGTATGATTTAAATACAGGTGTTCCATCATTGCTATCGTTGTATATAAAGTAACAGTTCTTGCTCCAAAGAATGAGGCCAAGAACATTTGCACCAGTCAGAAAATGAAATATGTGCCTTCCTATCTTTTAAGCATAGTCAAAATCACTATGAAAACTGAACTAGCTATTGCAGGTTTAGTCTCACCTGTCCATGAGCAAAACCAGAGTAGCTTAGACTCAGCCTTGCTTTGTGCACTTCGCAAATATTAAAGCATTCATTGTCCATACTATTACTGATAAATCAACCCTCAAGTTAACAGCTATTTAAATACTCACATGTTGATTTATTCAATGCTGAACAACATATGAACCCACCATATTTTTCTAGAAGCATCACTATTTGAGAGTAATTCAGTGTTATAACTCAAATCCAAGCAATACCTGTTATTTAATAGCAGACAAAAATATATGGTTCCACAGCTACTAGGCATTAATCAGTTTGAATTATCTCAATTATCTTTTATACTGTGGTATAAAACAATAAATGAGAAATAGCCCAGTAATCATTATTTGGGAAATGACATTTTAAAGATGTCAGACAAAATGTTCAAAGTCATCAGATGCATGAAGTAATTTCAAGTATTTCTCATGTGCAGTGTCTTAAGTTTAGAAGACTTGTGTTATTTAAAGAGAAAACAATATACACAGTGTAAAGTTTTTCTAAAATTCCTCTATTTAACTACAGTAATAGTTCATCTTCTAAAAGAATATGAAGTTCCTGATTAATGACTGGATAGATAGAACTACTGAATACTTCATTTTCTTTTTGGAATTCAGCTGTGCTGCTTTGACAATATCTAAAGTCCTCTGGCCTATCCTGCATGCAGAGCAAGGGCCACCTTAGTCAACACTAGGTATCTTCCCTTTTCAATCCAGAGTAAAAAAGCGCTTACTTTTCCTCATACAAAACCCATTTTTCAAAATTTGGCTTGGCAAAAGTTGCCAATCCATCCATGGAATTTCCATGCATACGGTAAGTCAATACTTAAACTACATGACCATCAGCCTCTCCTACACACTAACATTTTGCCTATTCAAATGCCTCCTTATTTCCCAAGCTTTGGGAGCTGGACCTCATCCATGTACTGTTCTGGAAAGTTCCATATCAGTTAAATAGAGAGCAAGTCCAATTATCTCTCCACACGTTGATTTCATTTTCAACTTTGATTCGTAAACCCATTTATTTACGATTCTCCTTGTTTTATTGCTCTTATATGTTTAATTAAACCAGAAATAAATGAATTATGTACTTTATAAAAATGTTTTTTGGTTCACAAGTTTATATATTTTAATCTACATTATTATCTACTATTATACTATATTACTATATTACTATTATTTTTTAATATAATATTATTATTATCTACTTCAAGAAAAGTTAACAAAAGTAAAAAGATAAAAATTAACCATGAACTGGGAGGTAGATTTTAAACAATTATCTGCACCAGAAGTGAAGGTCAGAGCAGACGCATGTGCTCATCATGTGTTCTACAAAACTTGTGTTACACATTTTTTCTTAGTTATTTTTCACATAAATTTTCTCTATTTCCTCCATTGTAAAAACATGAGAAAATCTCTTACTAGACCTTTTTTGTAGTTCACTGCATTATGTTTATTGTTAGCTTTCTTTTCCTTTTACTTTTCATGATGTTACTACATAAATTACCACAATCTCATGTTTTATGTTGCTTTTCAGTCATACTCTACAGAAATTATACCCATATTTTTTTCTGTAAATGCAGTACCAAGATAGATGATGCCGAGGATAGCGCATGTTCAATAGTCACATTCTAAAATGTCTTATTGATTACATAAACTTAACTATGTAAGTAGGTCACAGAACTATTCCAGTAAGCAAAGGAATGACCTTAACTATGTGATAATTAGACTGTTGTAATAATATATTGTAGTCGTTAAATTATTTTCTTACAGTAAACCTAATGATGCATTGAGATTTGATTAGATTGATGTATAGATAAGTGCAAAAGTTTTCTAAAGTTATACTTAATAATATATCTACTAACACAAGCAAATTGCTCAGTGGAATATCAGCTAAGTTAAAAGGAGTCCTGATTTGAAATAGAGACAAACATTTATTATCATGCTACTCAATTACTGTGCCTTACTGAAGAGAAACGCATCAACATATTTCTCTAATAAATGGAATGAGCCTTCCACTTAACCTGATAGCAATTATTTTTGAAATTTATTTTCTTCTGTCACAAGATACCAATTCCAGGAAATTAATAGACCATCTATTTCTAGCTGGCTTATATAACTGTTAGGAACTGGCACTGCTTCAGCAAACAAGCAGCACTGCATTGATTGACTTTGACAGGTGTTGCTTGTGGATGAAATGGGAAAATTAACTAAAGGATTCAATGAGGAACATGTTATATTATGTAGTGTGACTGTTCTTATTTGTCTTTTGTATTTTCCTTTTAGATTTGTTTTAAATTATAGAAATGCATCATATCTACTGGCAAAATGCCAACTCATTTTTTTCATTAAGGAAGAAATATCTATTTTCTTACCTCTCTGAGTTTTGTCACAAATTAGTTTTCTGCTATGTGCTTGTTTTATAAAGGCATCATAAATATGGCTCTTAATAACTAACTATTTTCAAGTTCTTGTTGAATGTTTTCATGGTGACAGAGATACAAAGCTGGAATTATGTTTGCATTTCTTCTATGTAGTACTTTCTATAAATGAAAATGAATGGGATGGGGTTTTTTTGGAAAATGCCAGAGTGGGACAGGTAGCCTTCAGACTGGATATATGCTTTTCAGTAATAGAAACAGAAAAATAGATTAAGTTTTTTCATGGAAACCCATCTTATTGGTCTATAAAGTCATCTGCTAGAAGCTTTGAATGCTTTTGAAAAAAGTATTGAAGAAACTCCCACTGTAATTTTGTGGCATTGTTTGTAATTTGATGCTATCAAGGAACTTAAATATTCTTGACTAAGCTGATCATCAAGAACCCATGTGATAGCATATATATCATGTTGGCATTACAGTTATAAATTTCGTAAATAAATCACTTTGTGGAGCATATGCTTTCTATTCACTGCCTAGTCACACGATACTGTTATAAACTATTATATATAAGGACTTTTTAATTTCTGTATCACTGGAGTTATATAGACAAAGCAGTGATGCATTACTGGCTTCATAGTATTTTCATATTCACATTTAAGTCACATATATGTAGTGGAATTAACTTGCCTGTATCTGCCACAGATAGAGTAATTTGAGCACTTAGTGAAGTCAAAACTTCACAAAAAATTTTCTGTGTAGGAAAAACATGTTTTGCTACTTTTTTATAACTGAAAGAAAAAAAAGTTAATATTTATTTACACTCAAATGTCTTGGAGAGGCAAGGAATTCAGGACAAGCTATGTATTTGGAAAGAATACATTTTACTAGAATAATTTGGTATTGTTGTAATTTTTTTCTGCCATGCCTTCTTCAGATCTGAAATAAAATCTGCAAACTTTAAAGTTCAATAGATGTAAAGGTCAAGAGTGTAGGAGTTAAGTTAAAGATGGAGCAAATAAATGTCTGCTGGTAGTTTGCAGAACCAAGTGTGCAAAAAAAGGAGTGACAAGAAACGTGATTATCTTACAGTCAACAGACAGAAAAACAGTTCAGAACATTTGGAATAAAATGAATTGTGGTGGGGGGAAAGGTGGGGAACATTAAATGCAATAAAAGCAAAGATGAAACGAATGTACTGTCTTATAAAAGATCATTAACGTGCTGTAAAAATAATGTCTGCTGAACACATAGATCAAACACTTGCAAAATAAGCAACAGAGAATTTATCACTTCGACATTGTCTTACTGTGCTGTTTCTAGCAGCTGAAAACCGCTAAACTTTCATGTGTAATGAACTTTTGTTAAGTCTAATAGCAGTAAAATAAGAACTCAAAAAATGGGGTGATCACCTAAACACAAAAGCACAAGCCTCCCTATTCACTGCGCAATGTACTTCGTACACTGTGTAGGCACGGATGTAGTCCCACAGCACCTCTCTTCTAAACCTGAGATTATTTACTGCTGCATTTCAGCGAGCCCTTTCTTCTTTTTTATTGTGTTTAGTTCTGGGCCCCTCGCTACAAGACAGACTGAAGTGCTGGAGTGAGTCCAGTGAAGGGTCTGGGTCAGGAGCACAAGTCCTGTGCAGGACTGAGGAGCAGGCGGAGCAGCTGAGGGATCTGTTTTAGAGTAGCCTGGAGAAAAGGAGACTCAGGAGAATGTCTACAACTACCAAAGCAAGCTGTAGCAAGGTGGGGGACAGTCTTCTCCCAGGTGAGAGGTGACTCTTCTTCCAGTGACACAATGAGAAAAAATGTCCTTAAGTTATATCAGAGGAGGTTTAACTTGGATATTAGGAAAAAAATGCATCACTGATAGGGTTGTCTGGCATTGTAACAAGCTGTCCAGGAAAGTAGCTGAGTCATCATCCCTGGAGGTATTTAAAAGGTGTGTGAATGTGGTACTGAGGGGCAAGTTTTATGGTGAACTTGACATTGATTAAAAGTCTTTTCCAGCCTAAATGGTTCTATGATTCTGCTTTAGCACTGAAGTAGTTTTGTAAAGGCGGGGGTAGGGGCTATAAGATTGGTTTCAAACCTATTTTAGACTCAGGTAAGTATTCCAAGAAGAAAAACACATCTTAGTACTGTCAGTGTTCATTGTCGTGTGTAATGAGCTCTAAGCATATTTAATGTTTTAATGTGGTCCATAAAAAAAACACAGTTTGGAAACAAGAACCTTGAAAATATTTACTATCTTTGTTTTCTGATGCCTACATTTTGATATTTGTTTATATTAAAAAATAGACCTATATCTATTAGAAAATCACACCTCATTAAAAACTAATAAATTAAATACAGCATCTGCTTAGTATCAAATTGCAAACTTACTGCATTGTGTATCCAACTGACACTTACTCATCTTTCTGCATCTGCATTAGAAATACTCTAAAATATTCCTTATTTGCAGATGTCAGCAAATATAGTTTCTATGATTTTAAAAGCAAAATTTTGAGTTTTCCTTCTAGTAACAGAGATTAAAACAGGTATAGAGAAAAGCAGTTTTGTGTCAGACCAGGCTGCTCACAACCGTATTATGAAGCAAAAGGAATTTTCCTGAATAAAAATAGGACAGCTGGCAGAACTACTTCCAAATGTAAGTATATCTAGTGGAAGGAAGAGATGACACAGGTCTTGAAATGTAAATGTGAAAAGATATCAAATGTTGTGATTAGATCTCTATCTGAATGACACAGGTGTTTTAATATGACTGTTAAAAAAAATAAGTTAAATTTCGATAATGAGATAAAGACATTAGATCTGCAAGAGATAAAGACACTAGGTCAGTAATTACAGCTATTAGAACTAAATTTTTTGAACTATCCACAGCAGAAACTCTTTGCTAGACTGTTGGATATCCTGGAAGGTAACATGTGACATTACAAAACTTCGCTAAGGATCTCTAAATTAAAAAATCAGCAATCCTCTAACGCATTATCTGAAAATATTAGTCTCTCAAAGACATCTATCATCAGAGAATTAATGAGCTAGAAGAATAATACTAGAAACTAAAGATACTGGAGCCATGAAGAGATCTTTGTTTTCTGAATATTGGCAAGTAGCCTGGTGAAAAAAAGGCAAACGGACAGATTGAAGTAGTTTGTAGTGAGATCTCTACGACTAGAGATAATGTTCTGCACTCCATGATATTCAGCAGCTTTGCTTTGGACTGCATTACTTAGTTTCAACATGTTCCCCCATGCCTGTGTTCCAGAGCTATTCAGGTATCACTCACTGGCTTAGACTTAAATTACTGCTGCATTTTAAGGTGAAAATTATTTAGTAATTATTTGAATTTTCTCAAATAGCAATGTAGTTCACAAGCACTAAAATCACTTCGTGAGCAACATACAGTGAGGGGGACAATATTGAAAACCGGGGTACTACTGCAGGCTAAAATAGGAGAACCAGCTTATACAGTGTAAGAACATCATTTTTATTTGACAATTAAGAGGAAAATTTAGCTGAGGGAGTAGATTAGAATAAATCCAGTGCATATATTCTGTTATTTTAAAGTCCTGATTTAAGGTGCTGGTAAAAGATGCAGATGAAGTCGGCTTCCTAGAGATATGTGGCTGTCCTATTTACTTTTTTTCTTTGTTAGTGTTGGGATTAAAGATGAGAGACAGTATTTCTTGTTCGGACTCAGATGTTCATTTATTTTTATATATGTTACAGTCTCATGAGCTGTGACTTCTAGTTAGCAAAGCAAAAAATGCCCCCTGTCTTCTTCTTTCTATAGTCTTTTAAGCGCTAACTATCTAATTAAGAAGTGACACCTAAATTATTTCTATTTTTGATTTAATAACTAAAAACCCGAAGCCTGCACTGCGGTCTTTCTTGTTCAGTTACAGAATACCACCCAAAAGCACGAAGAAGCAGGTGAAGAAGAAAGACTAGCCTACACTTAAAAATTTTTATTTTGCTTTATATATATTATATTATTCTAAAACCTTTAAGTTTTTCACCCTGTGATATTACACACTTCTATTCAAATTACACACCCATAATCTCAGTGCCATCACTCAATGTTGGAAGCCTTCTCCATGGCCCCAGGTCAAATGCAGTGCTCTATGTCAGTGCCCCTCAGCACAGAAAGCCTAAACTTCTCAGTAACCAGGGTTCCAACATCAATAGACATATGTAGTGTCACTGGCAATTGTAGGTGATGGTCTCTAACTCCCCGCCTAAGACTCAATGCTGTGGTTCCTTTGCAAATAAAGATGAGAGAGCTGCCATGCAAGGGGATGCAACAGGGAGTAACAACAAGCAAATTAACCTGAAAGCCATGTTAATGACAATAGTATGTTGTTTGGTAGTCCTGAATGGAAGCTTGTGTGTTCTCCATTTAGGTTTCACATGGCACACTAGCGTAAAACGATAGCTTCAAAGAAAAATAAAAACAGTAAGTCACTTGAGATACTGTGCCTGTATTATACATCACAAGAGAGCACTTCTTGGGAGTTTTGATAAATGATAATTAAGCTGCAGGCATGAAGTCAGTTGTGTATTACAAGGATAAGTGAATAGAGCATATGAAAGAAGGAAAAGCTAAGTCATCCCTGTTACAAACCAGTGTAATCACACATCCTCAAAATACTCTTTGCGGAGACCCATATGAGTATAAATACCCCCTGATTACCCTTTATTGCTCACATATGGTTTTTTTCCTGGTTTTCCTGTATCATTTTTCCATGGGTCCATCACACAGGCTCTAACTCCCTATCCAAACCTAATGTTACCTACTCTCTTTCTGCAACTTCCAGGACATGACTTTTTCTATTTTCACATGGAAATGGGAGATTGCCTTGGCCCTCAGTATCTGATTTGTCTGTCAGTGTCTCAGGAATGCCAAGACCCTTGTGCCCAGCCAGTCTGTCAGCATTCCATTAGGCGGATCCTTCCCCAAACAGTTTCTCTGAATCGGAGGGCAGTTGGACTGACTTGTTCAGGGACACATTGACAGTATAAGGGAGACCCCTCAGTGGGTCTTCCTGCTTTATGACACATTAGTGGGTCTTCCCACTTTATTCTAGAATGTTACCTGCTCACAGCAGGGTAGCTGCCACAGCAGGGTAGCTGCTGGTGCCTGTGAAGGGCTCACACCAACAATTTACACTCTTTATTAATGGAGAATTGTGACAGGTTAAGATTTGAGGATTGCCAGAAACAGTACCTAACTGCAAAAACCAATTCAAAGCAATATACAAACAAGCTCCAGTGAAAGCACTCAGCACGCACAGAGTATGGTTCTTACCCAATGTAGTTCTTTCCCTGTAGGAAAAACGACAGGCTGCCAACTGATTCTAGTAGTTATGATGAAGTCTTCCCTAACTTTTCCCCCCTTCTCAACATAACTTTTACTATTTATTTATGTTCAGGTGGAGCTTGAGTTACTGTAGTCATACATAACCTTTGTTAGTGATTGGTCAATAAAATATAGAGCACATGCCCAGTGAACGGTGGTCATACCTCAGAGGTGGGTAACTTTGGGATGGACATGTGCATTAATGTTACAATTAAGCTACAAGGAACTTGTTTTAGGATGTGAATACAGCCTCACCTTTTCCCTCTAATTTTAGCCCCAGCTGTCTTTGCTCATCTATGCAGTGAAGCTGGTTATTACAGTTGTTTTACTTATGGGTTAACATTTTTGATCACACTAATGCTCAAGGAAAAGCTGGCATCCATTTCTATTAGCAAAACTGATGAAGTCAAAAGTGGAAATTTACCTGAATTATGGAACCCAGCCATATTTATGATATGTGATGGAAGTGCAGGAGAAGGACAATGCAATGAATTTCTCTAAAACTTTCAGAAAAAGAAAATGAGGTCTCAGATTTAAGTTGGGAAAAAATGCTTTTCTGCTCTTTAAGGAGAACAAAAATACTATGTATATCAACTTTCATTTAAAAAGTTGAAATCTAACTTTCACATAAATCTTTTCACTACAGTGGATATAATAATACTAGAATAATAAAATTGAATAGCACTTGGGTTTTCACTTGTCTACAGCACTTTAAATGATATTTTGTGTCTTTTTTCAGTATATTTTCTCTTTTGTGTCTATTTTGAAATATTTTAGTACATTTGTATGCCAAGAAGGAACATTTCATTCATTTTTCAATTAAATCTAGTCTTCTAAGATTATATGCTACTAGGAATAAATATATAAGAGAATAGTAAGGAGAAGGCATTATAAAATACAGTTCCAAATTAGATGTGTCAGTAGAAGACTGATATTCTAAATTTTCTGTACACTCCCAGAATTATAATAATTGCAATTGTTAAAAAAGTAACCTTTACTTAAAAGTTATCATGCTTCCAGGAACAATTTATCATTGTTAGGTGATATTATTTGCCTTATGTATTATTTTTGACCGTACTGCTGGCTTCAGGCTGTACTTCTAACAAAATCATTAATGGTATGCTACCACCACTTGCATCAGAAACCTCTTAAGTACAGCTCTACTCCAAATAAATTATCAATTTGCCAAATCTTTTTAGCTTGGAACAGTTCCATTTGTAATCAACAAACTTCTTTATTAACTCAACATTATACGCATATCAGCATACTTTGGGCTTTGTCCTATTTTCAATTCCCATGTGAAAGGCAGCTGATAGAATTAGTGCAACCTGGCTCTCAGTTTTTAATCTAGAAGGACTTCTTGTTTTATAGACAGAAGCTTCCCTTTTATATTTATATTTAATAATACTTTTCCATAATCTTTTTTATTTCCTGTTGATTTTCATTAAATATGCCATTATGATGTGTTTAGCTTTGTTAAGGTGTTATAAAGTGAGTTTATGAAGAAGTGATTAGAAACTTGCATCTCTTCACAAAGGAAAATTTTCACATTAAAATAAAGCTCTCCCAGGTTTAAGAGGCCATTTCTTAGGTCTCATTAAAGTAATCTGAAATTACACTATTTCTTGCAAAGAAGTTATGATATCTCATGGATATAAACTATGACTTTATTGACCACGTAAAATCCTGTTCAATATTAGTCCAGGAATTTTGCAGATATATCTATATATATAGATAGTTAGATATAGAGATATATGTATACATACATACATATATGTGTGTGTGTGTGTGTGTGTGTGTGTGAGACTGTGCCTGACTTTGATTATTAGTCAAACTAATAATCATAAAACGTATTCAGCTTCCACTGATATAAACACATAAATACATTCAAATTTGGTTTCCACCCCACACACCAAATGTTGGTGGAGTCATGGGTGAAAGAAAAAGGTGGAAGAGAATATCTGAGAAAAATAAGATTTTTTTAAAGTTGGAGAAGGAATGAACATATATCTTGGTTCACTAGGATTTCACCATTAGCAAGAACTATTCCATCTGCCCTTGCAGAGACCTCTGGACAGATATTTGCCAAAAGCCTAGTGTGACACTTAGTGCTTCAGCCTGTGAAATATTGGTACAGGAGTAGATCATAAAAAAATTTAGTTCTTAGCCACCCACAATTGGTTTTTTATATACAAAAAATTCCTCTGAAAATTTTTCCATAGAATTAAACTTACTGTTGCCTATGTTCCAAAGAGAGGAAATAAGAAGACCATACAGATAGTCTGTAACTCTGTCAACCTTCAGAATTTGTCCTCAGTTTTTTTAAACCAAAGAGCTGTTTTTTCTGCCAAAATGTGTTAAAAATAACCACATTATATATGTGCAAAAAATGTATAATCTCAAGATGGAGGAGTTACTTTTTTAAAAAGACATTCTTGATGACAATTTAGCCACATGTTTGTCTTACTTTCTATTCATAATCCTTCTTATTTTCATTCATATTACCATATATAAAAAGCAGCTAAAGGGTTTTTTTCAAAAGCTTAGATGAATGAAGTAAAATGTACTTCTCCTTTCTTTTGAGTTTAAAAAAGATTTTCTTTGCAAAACAATAATGATTTCTGCTTGTCTCAAACCCTTTGCCACAATGATTACCCAGATAAAATTTACGAAGTGACAATTAAAATTATTTCCTCTGTGTCTGTTCACTAACACACCTTACTACTATTCCTTTCTGTTAGGGTGAACGTGTAAACCTCAAGCTTCCCCATGCAAACAAAAAGAGGCCTGTTCCATTCATTTAACACTGTTTTAATATAGGCTAGTTTTGATGGTTCACTGTTTGTTAGATGTTCTCCAATTTAGCAAACTAATTGGACTTGTCTGAAGCATAACTGGAAAAAGAATTCATCTAAGCCACATGGCTTGAACAAAGTTTTTCTCATAAACATTTATTTTCTTGTCCAATCTACCATTTCTTAAGAATAGAGCTGTCTTCATAGACAGGAAGGAGGACATTAGTCTTCTGAAAAGAAAAATTAATTGCTGTCCAGTTGGCTGCTGAAGTGCTGGCTTTGATTTTTATTCATCAGCTCTTTGGGTTTTTTTTTTTCTTTTTACACAGTGATCAATGCCAGATTCTGAAATATCTTTCTATAAATTGTCCAAAATTAACTGAACTTCAGTTCTGTTTAATGTTTCTACACCACGAGTCAAGCCAATTAAGGATAAGAAATTATATCATGTAATGTGTCCAGACAAGTTATGAAATTTATACACCTCTGCTGTTAAGAATGTCAGGTTAATGTCTACTGTTCTTAGGTTAGGCAGTCATAGTCAAAATTGCGTCAAAGCTATGGCCTGTAGTGTTTAAAAAGAAGGGTGGACCACCAGAATCTCTTTCACTATATAATTATCATAAGATTATTATCTGGAAAGATACTGCAGTTAAGAATTAAGATAAAAGTCCAGGATTACTCATGGGTACAGTCGGAGGTGTATTAGTTAACTCAGAGACAAAACACTACAGAAAAGTCAGGCTTAATATTTCACCAAAGCTACTGAACAGCGAAACTTTTTTTAATACAGATAATTCTTCTGAAGTCTAAAATTAAATAATGGCTCAAGAATTTTCAAGTGGCTACCATAGGAAGTATTTAGCCAGTATTTGTTATGATGGTTGTAGTTTTCCAATAAGAAAGAAACTGTTAATATATAAAAGAAACAGATTCAGACTCAGCAGAACAGTGTCATTAGAAAAAGTTAGAAAAATCAGAAAAATGTTGTTAGAGGTTATGGTAATAACTAGAAGTACTATTAGGTATTAATTAATATATAATTATTTACAAGGCAAAATATAGATATGCATAAACATGTTTGAGTCCATGACAGTGTCTCATATATAAGTGGGCAAAGCAGGTTCCAATTAAGCATATAAAAGACCACTCTGCTATGAGATAAAACCCAGACATGGCTTTCCCAAAGAATTTGTGGAGTCACTGACCTTGAAAAACACTCAAAAACCAACTGAATACAGCCCTTAGCAACATGCTGTAGCTGTAGCATTAAAGAGGGAGACTAGACTAGATGATCTTACTGATTGACAGCCAGCTGAACATGAGTGAGCAGTGTGCCCAGGTGTCCAAGAAGGCCAGTGGCATCCTGGCCTGTGTCAGGAACAGTGTGGACAGTGGGACAAGGGAAGTGATTCTCCCCCTGTACCCAGCACTGGTGAGGCCACACTTTGAGTGCTGTCTCCAGTTTTGGGCCCCCAGTTTAGGAAGGACGTTGAGATGCTGGAGCATGTTGAGAGAAGGGCAACAAATCTGGTGAAGGGTCTGGAGAACAAGTCCTGTGAGGAGTGTCTAAGGCAGCTAGTGGTGGTTAGCCTGAGAAAAGCAGGCTTAGGGTTTCCTTTCCACGCTCTGTAGCTGCCTGAAAGGAGGGTGTAGCCAGGTGGGGGCTGGCCTCTTTCCCAGGCAACCAGAGATAGGACAAGAGGACACAATCTAAAGCTGAGCCAGGGAAGGTTTAGGTTGGTGTCTTGGTTTTGCACGGCCTGGTTTTTGGTAGCGGGGTGACTGCAGAGGTGGCTTCTGTGAGCAGCTGCTGGAAGCTTCCACCTTGTCTGGCAGAATCAATCCCTGTGGCTCTGAAGATGGGTGTGTCTCTGGCCAAGCCTGGGCCAATTAGAGATGGTGGTAACGCCTCTGTGATAACATATTTAAGAAAAAAATCAAAGGGAGGCAGTTTTTTTGTTCTAGTCAGAGAAGAGGAGGAGGTGAGAACAGGTGAGGAAAACAACATGGCGACACCAAGGTCAGTAGAGAAGGAGGGGGATGAGGTGCTCCAGGCACTGGAACCAAGATTCCTCTGCAGCCCATAGTGAGACCACAGCGAAGCAGCTGTGCCCCTGCAGCCCATGGGGATCCATGAGGGATGAAGAGATCCACAGCCCATGGGGGTGGTGCCCATGCTGGTGTGGGTGGATGCCTGGAGGAGGCTGTGATCCAGTGGGAGACCTAGAGGAGAGATGGGGTCCCTGCTCCCAAGCCAGAGCAGCTTGTCCCTGGGGGACTGCACCCCATGGAAGAGTGACTCACGCTGAAGCAGTTTTGGGAGGACTGTGTGTCCGTGGGAGGGACTCACATTGCAGCAGTTTTGGGAGGACTGCTGCTTGTGAGAGTGGACCCCACACTGGATAAGTTCACAGAGAACTGTCTCCCATGGGAGGGCCCCACGGTCTCACAGGGGAAGGACTCCTCTCCCGGAGCAGCAGAAGAAAATCTCAGTGATGAACTGACCAAACCCCCATGTCCTATCTCCCTGCACAGTCAGTGGGAAGGAGGGAGGGGTTGGGGGAAAAAATGTGTCTTTAAGGGCTTATTTTTACTTCTCATTATCCTTCTCTGATTTTGTTAGTAATAAATTCACTTTGTACTTCTCAATTGAGACTGTTTTGCCCTTTGAGTGTTTTCTCCCAGTCTTTATCTCAACTCATGAACCCTTCATTAATTTTTCCCTTTCCCCTGCACCCAGCAGTAGCAGGGGAGGTTGAGTGAGAAACTTTCATGGGTGCCTGGTGTTAGGCCTGTGTGAAGCCACGACAGTTGAGTATTAGGAGGAAGTTCTTCACAGAAAGGATGATTGGGCATTGGAATGGGCTGCCCACACAGGTGGTGGAGTGAGGATCTCTGGAGGTGTTAAAGAAAAGACTGGACATGGCAATCTGTGCCATGGCTAGTTGATAAGGTGGTATTGGGTTGTAGGTTGGATTGGATGATCTCAAAGATCTTTAACAAACTAGTTGATTCTGTGATCTGTGGAGGTTCCTGCCAACATCATCTATTCCCTGATTCTGTATTATTTTCAATAGAGCATGTGTATTTTAAGCTGCAAGAATGTATAGAACTAACATACACTCTGAGCACGTTAACAAAGGCTAGATAAATGTCCATTATTTTGTTCATATATATAGGATAATGGATGACAAGTATGTCATAAGCCTCTTCAAATATGATGAAAAATATCTTTTAATCAAACTACCTGTGAATACCGCATTGCAATACCTCACTCTATATAAAATATTAAAGTATATTGAATTAAACGTAACAACACCAGCTACTACATTCCACTGCTTAGTAAGTGTGAGATATGCAAATAAGAATATTATGTCTGTAGGCATTCACTTTTAGAATTGCAATCACTGGTGTGCTGATGGATAATTATTTTTAAGAAAGGGCAAAAATCATCATATTGGTCATGTATCTCCTGTATGACCTATTCTGTCTCACACAGAAAAATGCTAAATTCAACGACCTGGAAAGGTTGCTTACTGTCTACCAGTACCAGTAATTTCTCCCTTCAACATGTTTTCACTGTCCTAATAATCACAATTACAAGGATACTTGGTTATACATACTGTATATTAACACAGTTTGGGTCATCCCTTATGCATTGCCAGTGATTTGAAAGCCTCTATCAGATGATGTGCACAACTCCCAGGGATACCACATCCTTCATCCTTAAGGGTAAGCATGTGCTCAACTGCATAACTGCTTTGGGCCTTAAGTCTTCACAATGGCTCCAGTGCAGGCCTGTGCAGGGACCACCGTGGATGTATTAGCTGGAATATCTGTATTGCATACTACTTGCCTCATGATAACCCCATTTATGAGAAACTGAAATAATTAACTCTGTATCTGTACACAGCTGTGCAGCTTCTAGCTCTAAGCCCTGTTCATTAGGCTTAAATAGCTGTAGCTTGGGTGCCCCTAAGCAGCCTGCAGACAACAAAAATTGTGTGATCCCCCCAGCCCTACCGAAACACAAGAGGTGAAGAAGAGTTTGTTGAGAAGGTCTGCCAGTCAGCAGAAATGGCTTTGACAATTGTCTGAGCAGCATCCAGAGTTTTCACTGATGAATATAACCATATCTAAGAGCAAAGGGGAAGAATATCAAAATCCAGCTTAATGACAAAGTGGTCATTCCTTCTTGGGGTACCCTAGCTAGCTCTTTCCTAGGCTGTAGCTTTTGAGGGGGAAAAGCAGTCTAGGAATCATTATGAGAAGACCATGCCAAACTTGATTCTCTTCCCTTTGAGTTCTCCACAGTCACTCACAGAATCCCAGCTTGTACATAAACAATATTTGACCAGGCTATTAAAACTATTTTTATTTTTATTTAAATAAAAAAATTAAATATATTATTATTTTAAATGCATAAAATATGTTCTATTTTTAAAACATTATACTCTAAGCTAATAAGCATATAATTAGCATATAATTAGCATATAAATAGCATAAAAACTAATGGTTCATCTAGAACTTTGTTTACACTGCCATATTGAAGTTATATGCATCAGGATATCTGACAGTATAATTGGTGAAAGGGAGAAATTCAGTGTGGAGGGGTTTACCAAATAGGACACAAGAAGCATCATCCTTATACTGCTGAAAAGAAAAGCTGACTACAGAGTAGAGCTGAATTTCTGAAATATAAAGTGCTTGTTAGATCTTTGAAATACAGGTGTGGAAACGGGGAAGAGGTGGAAAATAGGTGAAAACATGGAGGATCCTATTTTATTCCCAATTGTAATGGAACAACATAGAGACAAACTGTAGAGAATTGTCTAAAAATTTAGTACTTCTCTTCCCACATCTACTTTTTTCCAAATTTGTCTTGTGAAAGAATGATCTAGCCTTTTCAATACATATTTTGCAGGCTTTTCAATGCATATTTTGTGGGTTAATCATTTATTTATATGCATAGACATTAAATTCCTCTTGACAAAAAGCCATTCAATTCCTGTTTAACCAGGACACAGGGAAGTAGCCCAGGGATAAATAAAGAAGTATGGATTAAGCCATGCCCATAAATTAAGTCAGCCTAAAAAAACCCTGAAGATACAATTGGGGTAAAGATCAATGAACTTTTCTGGTCTCCCAAACCTACTATGGACATCAAATGGTAAGCTCTGAGGATCAGAGTACATGTCTGCCCAGGGCAGCTGCCTGGGTTCCAAACTGTTATTTACTGTCTTTGTTGTCTGCCTCCAAAACAGATTTATCTGCAGATAATTAGATGCCAACTGCATATAATTCTCATTTCTTAGGTCATCTATTATGAGCAGAATATAGTCATAACTATTTTGATAATACAAGTAAGAATTTGATAAATAATATTAGGATAATTTTGGGGTATTCCCCCTTAAAGGCATAATTTTCTGTCTAATTCAGTATGCATATTTACAGTTCTATATTAAGGACTCTAAAGGATTTTAGCTCCTGCCAGAATAATTGAATGCCAAACATCTGCCAACAAATCTGCTAGAAAACCTTTTAAGTAGCCCAGGAGTAGAAGAAGGTATGATAATACTGTAATATTCAATACTAGTCTCAGAGGCAGGAAAGGAAATAGAAAGGCAACAATCAATTTTCGTTTGATTAAAATTTTTCAATTTACATATAATGTAAAGGTAATAATTCTGTTTTCATTTATACTTGTTGGCAGGTTTAATAAAATACTCTAAACCAGAATAGCCATCACTCATTAATTACTGAACTCCAATAGAAATAATACTGTCATAGCATGACTTTACTAAACAAAGATATAAATTATGTGAATCTTATTCAGCTCTTGATAACCTTTTTACATTACTTTTCTTTGCATGTGATTAAAGAGTGGCAAAAAATACCCAATGGTGTTTTGTTAGTGGCTTTTGTTGAGAGATCTTTATGTTGCAAACAGCACCTTAACTCAAAGTATTTAAAGTAATACTTGAGAAAAAATAGTAAAAATACATTTCTGAGGAAAAATACCCCAAAATATATTCAAAGAGTCTACTGCTTTGACTTAAAATTTTCTTTTCAAAGGTATTTCATTATAAGGAGTGCAATAATCCATGCTTGTGGACATCATGTTACATCAAATCTTTATGGCTTTACTTGTGCCTGGTGTCTCAGAAAACAGAAAACTGAAAAAGTTTGTCAGCAAGGGATGAATTACAGACAGAGCCAACTTCTAGGAAAACACAGTTCAGCCTGCTGTCACAGGTATTAGAATGTATTTTCCTTTGCTTACACACACTAATTCTTTGTGAAAAACCATATTCAGCATGGCCAGAAGTCTCTGCTGGTGTTCCCAGCTGTGGAAGTGCATGGTGAGCCTAGCATGTTTGTAAAACATGGCCCAGTGGTGGCATCACAAATCACTGTACTCAAGAATGCACAGTAGCATTCAGTAGAAGTCACCTTTTGAGTGACTTCTGCTCCAAAGGACTAAGTCACCAACACAGAATAGTTTCATGACAGCACAGAAGCAACGGGCCTACCACCATAATTAAAATTCTGTCCTATTAAGAATGTGGAATGTATTTGAGGGACGGACACAATTTAAATTTCACCTTCATCTCTTAGCTAATATAACAGTGTAAAAGGTAGAATTAGGAAAAAAAAAAGAAAGAAAAAAAAAAGGGAAAGTTCTGATTCTTGGCTTAAATAAGAAATAAAGCATTTTACATGGTAGCGCTAAAAGCACAGAAAATCAAAATGCTTTCTTTTTCCTTCTAACTTGAAGATTAGAGACTTCACATATTTTGTAGTACTGGAGGGAATGAAGGGCTATGTTATCTTAGTACAGAGTTTCAAGTTCATCATGTGAATGTGAACTTTTCTGAAGCTTTACAAAATTTTATTTAAATGATAGAGGCGTCAGTGAAAAACACTTTGTTCATTTTATAGATATATGGGCCATATATTTAATTCACTGAACTATCTTGCTCAAAATGTTATTTACAACTACAATGCATGTGCATTCTAGTAATCCTAAAGTAACGAAGTCAGCATCATGGCTCTGTGCTGTAAAAGAACATCTGGAAAGCTATAGTGTTGATGCCCTCATCAAATGAAATTCACTGCAGCACTGAAAAAAAATCATGCAACATGTCAAATCTGGAATCTGATGACTTCTTGTGTTCTGCCAATCTTTGTCCCTTGTTTCAAACAACTGTGAAATTCATTGAAACCACTCGCTCCAACAGCAATGATTTGATAAAACTGAAACAGTCAGATCTGAAAACTAGTTTGGCTGTTAACCACCTTCTAAAACCGTAGTCTCCCAGAAGATGGCCCATGCAGTGGAGATGCTAAAAGTGGAATATGGCCATATTATGTATGGCTCATTTAATTAGATTATTGGTAATACAAATATCATATAAAGGAAACTTTAATTCATGGTCTATTTTCTTCCACCACTATAAAAATGTATTTTAAGATGTAGAACTATATTGTGTATTGTGTTATATCACTTCATATGCATTAAGACTGTATAATCTTGTTTTTCTTGTACTCTTCATTGGTCAGCATGAGAGTTTATTTTCATTGGTTTGGGATTAAAGTCCACTTTTTCCAGGTATGAGCATTGAAAGTTACTGCGTACAAATTCCTCCAGTGTTGTGCCAGACTGCCTATTCCATCATTCAGGATATCCTTCTTTCTCAGGAGTGGAACAGACAGGCCAGAGTAAACATGTTTTTCAGGTGATGTTAGCTTTTAAATAGCCGAAAAATCCTTTCCTGAAATAGAAACTTCCTTCTGCTTTCTGCTGAATTTAATTAATCAAATTTCATACTGAGGTGAAAGTCAGTGTCAAGCCTTTCCAACAATGAAACTAAGGGATTAAAGGATCTGTAAAATTATCAAAACCTGCCCTATGCAGCAGCAAATCCAGGTCTAATAGTTTTGAAGATATCAACAATTGTCCCTAGAGGTGATTAACCAGTTTTGTCCAATTGATGATTCTTAGCCTGTAAAGAGAGAATTGATGTTGTAGGTCCACAGTCTGGAACAGCACATAGGTAATCATGGACTTAACTCTGCATATCTCAAGAAGAAAAAATCTAAATATTCCCCTGGGCATTTTTTGCATCATTTTTTGTGCTGGACTGCTGCAAGTTCACTCCTGAACCATCACTTTTAGTTGCATTTTCAGGATCTTGGTGCACACAGCAAATTTACATGAGACTTACCCTATGCATTCCATTGCTTATCAAATAAGTTAATATTAAGCACAGAGCTGACTTCTTGATACTTCTTGATACTTCACTGTCTTTTGATCTATCTTCTTCCAGCCACTGCATGACAAAGCAGGTGGTTAAAACAGTTCTTTGCTAAATGATCCAAGTGTGTTCATAGAATTCTGCTCTGATTGATTTTACTTGAGAAGTGACATTTTAAAAAGAAGTAATCCTACAGTCCAGACATACCATACCACTGACCCTATGTCTGTAACACAGTTACTCTTTAGAAGAGTTAATTGAAATTTAGGTATTGTATATGGAGAAAACAGGCTATATTTTGGGATTCCTGTCATCATTTTGAACTCTTGCCTTGTTCAAACTTTGATTTTTGAGCTAATTTCTTTTTTCCTCTGTCTTTCTTTTCAGCTTGTTTCTCTATAACATTTCTTATGTTGCTGCTTTCTACTTTTACTGTAGCCTTATCCATGTGGTATTTATGGCTTTCATAGTCATTTATCCTCCTGAAGAACTCTGTGTTTTTTTCCTAGTTCTTGCACCTGCTTGGTTTCTAGTTGGTAAACATATATCACATAGAAAATTCTAATTTTCCTCTTGTTCACAAATGCATACACAATGTAAACCTGACAGGCCTTCTTGTTTAAGAAAACATTGCATGGAAAGCTCATTAAAAAGCCATATCTTGATGACTTAACTGGAACAAGGATTACTGTACCACATACAGTTCCTTAAGGTAAAAAAATATTAAAGGATACAAAATACTTCTATTTGTCCTGTTGCCTTTTTCCCAACCTGGAAATGAAACTCGAGATAATTGTAGTAAGGAGGTGATATAAAAGGGGATCTTTATTTGAAGGCCTTCAGAGGCACCTATGGAAAGGTGTCCACAAAAGCCCACCCCGATCCCCCAGGGGTGAGTACATTTGTATAGGTTTAAGGAAACTAGCACAAGTGATCAAAAGCACCAATTAGGAGGATGAGTGGTGATGCAGTTCCCCCCCAGGTCAAGCCCCTTCTCTGGAGCCCCCCCTCAGCACTAGCTGTACTTTGCCCATGAGAATGTATCTCCAAGAGTTGTTCTCTGCCTTGGTTCCCTGGAAGATCCAAGATAGCACAGAGCCTTGTACACTCCAGGGCTTGGAGCTCTGGAATTTGTTTTGTCTTTCTGCTTAGGGAAAGGCCATGGAAAAGTACTGGGAAAATGAGTCACTAATAAAATAGACTTCAGAGCTACAAATATATGTGTGAAGAATACAGAGAACACATAAAAGGAAAAAAGGCAAAACCTAAATGGCATCAGTGCAGTATGTTACTGATTGTGAGGTGACAGGGACCAGCACTTTGCAGACACCCTAGGATATGAAGGACCTCAGATCTAGCAATATGCAGAATATATATTTAGATTTGTTATATAAAAACAGCATATTGAGATGGCCTGTGGATTCAAATGCCTCATCTCCCTTAAGGTCCTTTCCCTCTTCTCTTCACCACTGTCAAATACTGCCTTTTGAGAGGCTGTTGTTCTGGAACATGCAAAACAGGACACCTGCACCTTACAATGCATTGCTTAGAAAACCAGGGAGTGACAACAAGGATTTTGAAGTGAGAGAAATAATTATTTCATATATGATATTAATATAAAAAGCTCTTTCAAATCAATTTTTAAATCTACTTCTTATGTTTGCAACGAACTATATAGGACATACTATGTTGTAACTAGTAAAAGTCACTCAGCCTGGATTCTCCTCTATTAATGGGCATCCAGTCTGCAGCATCCAGGCACAGAAACTTACTCTCAATATAGCAAAGCAATGTGTTGAGAATCAATTTAGTTTTGCTGTGTTCTTTTTACGTCCAACATGGCACCTTTTTTCTTAGGTATGTCAAGAAGAAGGACAGATAATTTTAGACACATTTGTCTTCTGCAGAAAGGAATCCACAGTTAGATATTTGTAGCTGATTTAGCCCCCACAATCCAAATTATAAATATAGATTCCAAGTTCTGAAATATTTTTGTGGAATATATTCTTTGACTTTGAAATTTAATTAGTTGATTTTGATGTTGAAAATGTGTGTCCTTCCTTCATGATCATCATATGATGGTAGTTTGAGCAACACAGTAATAACAACAGTATTCCTTCCTATTGGCAGGACAGGTTGAGAGTATGCAAGATAAAACAAACATTTAATTTGTAAATATAAATTAGCCCTTCTAATTTAATAAAACTCATGGTTAACACTTCTAATGATTCTAGCGTGCACATTTTGGGTTTTTATGTTTCTGTTGCCTTTCCTTGCCCCTAACAAAGAAGACAAATAAAATGTAAATTACAAGGAAGACACCAAAGATGCTTGCACTTAGTTGAGACATAAATATTCAAAACCTCACACAGAAAAGAAATCTGAACAGTTATCAAACAAGTCTAACTGAACATTTTGTAATTTTAAAATTTTTTTAAATTACATCTAAAGCTATTCAAAAAGGTTTGACTGTTTCTGGGGTTTAGTAGATCTTACATTATTTTATTCTTTAGTAACTATGCAGCAAATAAATTCTTCTCTATCACTCTTCTCTGTCACTTAAGCATTGCTGTATGCAGTATATGTAAAGTCAATGTTAAATAATTTTAACAGGAGGGACATATTATACTTTTAAACTTGGGCTGACCAATAACATCCTTCATTCCTACCCCAGGGCAAAACAAACAAACAAACAAACAAACAAACAAGAAAAAAATCCACTTCTGAACTATATAGCATACTTCTCTCATTTTTACATAGTCCCTAAACCCATTTTTATCTGTTCTTAAAATCAATCAACACTGGGTTATTTTAAGTGAGACTGCATGCTTGTAACAAAAAGTAACAACCCACAAAAAAAACCCCAACNAAAACCCCAACCAAAAAAAAAAAAAAAAAAAAAAAAACCCATGGAACCAGAACCAGAACAACCCAAAAAACCAAAACCAAGCAAATAAAAAAATCTCAAGAAACACGGATGAAGAATAATTGGTACTACCACTTCTATTCTTCAAAATTTACTAAAAAAAGACATCTGTTAAATATTTTTTAAATGTTTAAATTAGTGTGGAGATACAAATGAGTATATAATAAAATATTATTTTAAAAGCTATTAAAGTCCTCTGACACCTTTTTGTGAGCTTTAAATTCACTGTCAGGTGATTATCCAGAACCCAGGATTTGAATTTCAGTATAGCAAATGATAGATGAAGGAATGGGTATTTTGAAAAGATGGTTAGGAATAGACAAAGAGGGAAGGGAGGTGGAGTTTTGTCTGTGAGCCTGCTGATCACTCTGAAACAAGGTTTATGTAACATATATACAGTTCCATTTGAAGTACAAAGTGCACAGCAATAAACCCAAGTTTTAGATCTTTATGGATCTAAGCGACACAGGTTTGGAATGGTGTTAACAAATAGCACTGATAAAGGGTTCCCTGTAACTAGGCTTAAGTGTTTCAGTTTTCTGGCTTCTTCAAAAGTAATCATTAAATTTATTCTCTTGGATAACTCTTCATTAGGAAAAATGCATATTTTATTTATACATGAATTTAAAATCCCGAAGAAGCTGCACAAGGCAAGGTACTCATGCCTGGTACTGACACCTGGTACCCTTGCTTTTACTATCACTTCCAGTATTAAGTTATTGAAAGCAGTTTGCTGGAGAATGTGATACTGAGTCTTGTCAAAGCAAAGAAAATACAAGAAATCTGCTGCCATAGACCATAATAACAGGCATCACAGACAAGCTATACTTAACCTATACCAAAAGCTGTATTTAATAATAGGAATCAAAGAACACAGTGGGTAGCGAGCAGTTTGCTACTTACACATAATATAGGAGAAGATATTCTTTAAATAAATAAGTAAAAGATTATTTTCAGGAAGCATTTCAGCAGAATGCTAAAGGATATGCTTTAACATACTGGTCAAGAATGACTTCTTTTTCACAAACTTTGTTAGTTTGCTAAGAGAATAGCAGTAGAGAAAACATGATTTTGAGAACGAATTCCCAATGCCAATCCAAAAACTAGTTGTAGATGTTGATTAAACTGTTAAAGACAGAATTAAATTGAATTACAACTCTCACTATCTCAAGATGGTGTTTATGTTCACCATTTAGTTCACCTATCATAATGGTTTATTGTGCTGATCCATGATTTTTCAAAAAAATCACTCTTTAGATTTTATTATTTTGTGAGGCATCCCAAGAAGCCACAACAACCTCTTCCACCCTCATATGGATGCTCCATGCCTGGAGTGTTCAAGGCCAGGCTGAATGCAGCTCTGAGCAACCTGGTCTAGTGATGGGTGATCTTGTCCACAGCAGAGGGGTTGGAAAAAATTGATCTTTAAGGGTCCCTCCAACCCAGGCCATTCTATGATTCTCTGATGATGAGCAGAAATTCTACTGGCCTGGGAGGCTGATGGATAACTAAGATTTGAAAAGGCATGACAGTACAAAAGAAAGTATCTCTTGCATCTGTTTTTCTTTTCAAGGCATTTAGGAAATAAAGTTTTTCTTTAAGAAGGACACATAATTCAAATATCTATCAATTACTTAAGCTCCAGTTTCAGACTGGAGCTTAAGTAATTGATAGGTATTTGAAACTGTTGTCCAAATAGTCTGTAATGGTCAAACAAGTGAAATACCTAAATGATTTTTTTCAAAAAGCTTTGTAAATTAAGATAGAAAGCAACACTATACTTTTGTGTCAATTAGTAGGATGATTTTTGAATGTGGGTGCAGTTCGGTTAGCACTTCCTTGTCCTGCCCTGCAAAAGAAAACAGAGCTGGTAAAGGCAAATCAGCCACTCCAAAACTCATTGAGAGAGATTTAGATGAATAGTTATAATTATTGGTTTATAGGGTAGAGAACACATTGTTATTCTGACATGATTCTTAATAAAATCATGTCAAAATTTGGGAAAGGAGGAAAGGGTCAAGGAAACTATATTGCAAAACATGAAAAATTGTATTAATTTCTTGAAGTTAATTTTAAAAATACACAAATAAATGTAAATTAAGTTTTACAATGGAACCTATAAAATTGGACCTGGAACCTATACAATTTTTCAACACAGATGCAGCTATATTCAGCTTAAAGCAAGGAAAAAGTTATCCTCAGAGATATTCCATTAACCAGACATAATCATCTGTGTCACAAAAATCTGTAAACTGCTACAAAGTAGGAGAAGTGCATTATAACTTAGTACTCTTTGCTAACTTTTCCTGGTAAGAAGTTAATTTTTCATTTATTTCTTTATTTAGAAAAACAGTTATTGGTTACTAACTAATATAAATATAAGTAATTTTTTATTTCTACAACCTCCATAAATATATAATACACTATATATGATATATAAATATGTATTATTTATAGCAAACAAAAAACATGTATGGTTTTAAAGAGGTATCTAAAAATATTTCTTTGGGAATGGTCCTTTAGTGCATGTATTACAAATACATTAGTTGTTCAAACCTTGAAAAATAAACCAGCTTATTTTCTAGTGCTGATTTTGGTGTGCCAAATAGAAAAGAGAGATTTTTTTTTTCATTTGAATAATCTTATAAGTACTTGTGCTGTCAGTTGTCAGTTGTTGCTGTCATATTTTAATTTGATGATGTGTTTCACAAAATCTTGGCTATAATAATCTCCAGGTCATGTCAAAAAAGGCAGCAACTTATGTAAATTTGGACGGGATACAGAAAAAGTAACCAGTCAAATTCTCTGCCTGATGCTGAAATCTTAGCAAGTTTCTTTGCATCATTCAAAAGCCAAAAATGCTGACAGCATAAAATGAAAAATTTGTCTGAATTTAAATAGCCCCTGAACCTACAGGATCCTGTCAGACTCTTTCAACTAATGTAATGCCTGGGAAACCACTGTCTAGCAGAAGCTCAGGTCATTTCTATGACTCTTCCTTGTCCCCCTGCAATAAAAAAATCTTTTCTTCCCAGCAGATATTTTACACTTTCTAATATGGCTACTAAATGGGAAAAGTCTCCAAAATGCTGCAAACTAAAGTGAACAGATTGAATATGTCCCATGAAAACTGAAATGTATACATGTTTTCACTTTTTCTCCTCAGGATTTACTCCTATTAACCTTTGTACATATAAGAAAACAGGTTTTTTAAGAAATGTATACGCTAAGTACCTATTCAGAAAAAATGTATTTCATGTTACATAAATACACACCTGCTGTAGTATTTATGACTCAAAAGATTATTTCAAAGTGTAAAAGCTAGTGACATGACTATGCATTTAGACTAGATAGATTTAAAAACAAAAAAATATGCTCAGGTCAGTGCATGGACACTTTAGCATTAAAGCTGCTCGTAATTTTGGTAAATGCAAAAGAATACTCACAAAACAGTTAGAACCATCAATATATAATACTGAAGTACATTTTTCCTACAGGAATGTAATAACAATAAATATTAGAGTTACATTATTTTTTTCTGCAAGTCACAGTGTAACTGCTTCATCACTTTGAGTTAGTGATTCAGTGACTAATAAATCTCTTCAAATTCTTCTGTATGCTTCTTACATTTTAGATCCATACCTTCCGTATATAGAAAAATTATTTTAACATCCATTTAAATAAATGTTATGAGAAAATAAATGTAAGAACAAATGCGGAACCAATTTGCAGAATTAACAAATTAACATCCCATCTGTATTTACTGTAGAAATAAGATATTTAGCAGAGACAAATTGAGGCACTTTGTGTACAAAGAACCAAAATTTAGAGTTTAAGTTTGGTGCGTGGAGAGTGAGTAATTCTCTGGACTTGGGAATATCATTCATTTACTTCCATGAAATATTTGTTTTAATACTGTGACAGTCATGTCAGAAGGTAGTGGCAGAATGAGTATAAAATGTAGTCCAAGGCTTTCATAGGTTTAGTAAAGATTCAATTTTTTTGTTAATAGAAGAAGATAATTACTCTTGCCTGTTTTTAAAATAACAATTCCTTCAATTTAGGTTTTTCAAAACTATTGAGAAGGCAAATCAACGTGAAAAACCAAAACAAAGTGTGAGTCAGATTGTTTTATTTTTTGTTTTAATGTTTAATTTTTTGCCAATTCTTTTCTACATTTAATCCAAATGGGTGTACTTACTTTCTGTGTATGTTTGAGACCTCTCTCATTCAGTTGTCCCTGTGATGAACAAGGCATGGTGAACTAGAGAAACACCTTATAAAAAACAAATTATTGCGTGCATTCTGCTATAAGATGATAGTTCAGTACATACCCTATTTGGTATACAAAATGCATAATTTTTGAGAACTTTCTCTATCATTGCACTTTGTTTGAAAACCTGGCAGGAGATACATGCTGATCTGAAAGGCCAAAGCAGAAGGCTTGCAAAAAACAAGATGGCATTCTACATAAGCTTTTAGTGAATAAATTATAGAGAGGAATGTGAACCTCAAAAGTTCCTGGGTGTTAAGCAACATAAAACCTGTGTTGTATTAGTTGCCTATGACAAATAGTGCTTTTCCTTTCTTCCTCACAGTGTCCCACAGAGACATGTCTTTAGACTGCACAGGGCAGCGTGTGCTCTCTAAAGAAAAGAGACAGAAAGATAGACAAGGGGCCTGACAGCAAATGGAACCAGGGGTGTTCACATCCTCACACTAAAAAAGCAAGTGAATTTCTTGAGTTTTAGAAAACTTTTAATTTTCTTTCAGAAAAGAAAAACTTAAAGGCTGCATTCTGTGGTACTGATGATGTTAAACCGTTGGTTTTTCTTAGGTCAATAGGAATTCCATTAATTAGCACAGCAACCAATCTGCAGAAGCCAGCGACACCGACAGGCCATCAAATAAGTATCTGTGTGGGCATGTTCACAGTATGCTTCCAAGCTCAGAGACAAACACCATTCAGACAAGAGTTTCTGGGCCATTCTTGGTGTAGCTTGGTGTAGAACATGACATATCCTGTTAAATATCTAACTATAGCTGGATATGGACATAGATAAAAATTAGGATATTTACAACATATATAGCTAGAACATTTGCTGTAGATTATAGAGAGAACATGATGGGATGGAGGAGAGGAAAGATTGAGGGAGAGACAGGAAGAAGCAGAACGGGACACACTTTCTCTTAGTCACACTTTGTCATTTTCTCTTTTTTATTAATTTGTCCGGTCTTCCTTTGATCCTATACAAACTCTCAGTCCTTGTAGAATAGGTTCTTCTCTTGTTTGCTGGTAGTTACTTGTCATCTCTTTGATACCTTTTAAGAGCTTATCAACAGTTTGACTATTAGTTCAGGAAAACATTTACCCTTTCCTAGCTTCAGTAATAAAAGAGATAAGTTGTGAAATGTGGAGTGTTTTGAAATGAAAAATACTCTGATTTGAGATCATGCTGTCATAGGACTTTATTGTCAATTGACTTTTCTAAAGCTTGCACTTGCATCGGCCAAAAATACTCTTCCAGGGATGGGGCATTCACAACTTCTCAGTGAAACCTGTTCCAGTGCCTCATCACATGCACAGCAAGGATTTTTTTCCTAATGTCTAATCTAAATGTACACTTTTAGAGTTTGAACCCAATCCCCCTTGTCCTGTCAATACATACTCTCTCAGTACATAGTCTCTCTCCATCTTTCTTGTAGACTCCCGTCGGATATTGGAAGGTCACAGTTCTCATGACACATTGCATGTTGGCAAGCTTTGAGGAGAGTGCTAATTAAAAAAACAAAAAAACTAATAAAAATCCCAAAACACCACCAACAACAACAACAAAAAAACAAACCAAGCAAAACAACAAAAAAGTTTTCTTATTTAACTGACATAAAACTATTTAAAATTAATGAAAGGTAGGTACTGCTGGCTGTAATTGCATTACCACCAAATCAGAACACAAATTTTAAATATTTTGAAAATCAAAATAAATTTATAAAAAACTTAAGTACAGAATACATTCAAGAATACAAAAATAATGGAAAATAATTTTAAAATTAATGGTGACAGACTAGCAGAGAAAATAGTCAAAGCATCAAAGCAATAAAGTTCAGTAAAGACAGATATGAATGTCATGGACATAGGAAGTATAGCTAAAATAAGGAAATGGTCAGGAAGAACCTCAGGGTCACCCATTCTGCCTCCATTTTCATTTTACAGCACATGAAGCATTGCATTAAAGTTTTTTTCACCACAAGGACAAAAAATATGAGCTCACAGGAGGATAGCTCAGGTTTAATTCCAAGGCACTGTTCTTAATAGGCTATAGGATTGATAGAGAAGACATGCTATGTCTCATTAAAATTTGTCTTGCAATATTTATTGACTGTGGAAAAAAATTTACCCCTACACATAGTAAAAGCTATGACAGTTCAAGCATGCTCTTCAGACTAGTTAAAGCCTAAGAAAGTATGCAGTATACATTCCCTTATTCTGTTTTTCAGATCAGGCTTTACCTCCTGATCATTGATTTAGCTTTACTTGGGATTACCGTTATTGTATTGCTAAACCAGTAAAACCGAAACCTAAACTACAAAAAAAATTAAACTGTAGAACTAAGCTGTTTTATATCTGAAAAATATATGGCAGAATGATGCCTCATAGTTTTTGTTTTCAAAATATACTCTAGGTCAGGTTTTTGCAAAATATCCCTTTTCCCTTACAGGAGTTTCTCATGAAATTGCCAAAGATTGAGTTCAGGTTTTTATTTTTTTCAAGTACTGGCTTATTATTACAAAAAATAATTAATTACAAACTGTGAAAAATACAAATGAGTCATTTTTTAAGATAAAAATAGACTGGGAGAAAGAAAGATTTAGAGGGCAATTTATTTTCTCCTTGTTTTAAAATTTTCTGTGGCTAAGCAGATAGAAATCAATTTTCTGAAAATGTTACAGCAGCTAATGAAAAGTGATGCAAAATATTGTACTTATACTTTTTTTTTTATCTGAGAATTTATATGAACCATTTGGCAGGTATTTCTAGATACAACAAACTGTTAAGCTAATAAAAGCATTAGAGGAATATCTCTCCCAGTAGAATCAAGAACTGCAAAAAAATCCATAGTAAGATATTTGGTCACTGTAAAATCTTAGTCTTTTTTCTTTTTTCTGAATTTAAAATAAACCAAACAAAAAAGCACAACCTAAATACCTTTCTAATTCCTTTTGCACTGAAAATGTCAAAATAAAATTGACATTTTGACTTTTTCTTCAAAAAAAAGTTTTGATGGAGTGTTTTTTACAGACAAGGAGCATGATGAATTCTGTATACATTCATGAATAGTTCTAGCTGACAAAGTCTGATTTTATTTTTCTATTAAAAAAAAAAAGAAAAAGAAAGGAAAACACTCCATCTTGACTTGTGTTTGAGATTTCTGTTAGTGCTTATTTAAAGACTTTTGCTTTTTCCATCTGCATGTGAATTACCTAGCTATGCATATTAATATATTAAAGGGTCTAAGGATTCACAATGTGAGTATCCACTGCAGTTCACTGTGTCTGATTGCTAATGTCCTCCCATTTGTGAGAAGTTAAAGGATATGACTAACAAATAATAAGCAAACACATCAACAAAGCACATCAGAAATATAAGGGATCAATGACAAAATGACAGCAAAGCTATAATTCAGAGCATTATCTTCATCCCAATATTTGAAAAACAATAAAGGAGCAAGATTTATTATTTCCAATCAGAATTGGGGGGGAACTAAAAAGTGCAAAATTTTAAAGGAATATAAACAAGAGTATTAGAATGAATGGATCCTAACCACTTGATATATCTTCAGCTAAAAGGTAAGTTGAGACAGCTAGGTTGAACTGGATTTGCTGAAACTTACAAACCCCATAAAAGTTAGACAAGAGAAGATGTACATATAGGCATTTTTTTCTTTTCTTGCTTGTTTGTTTCATCTGTTATGAACCCTTGGGGTGCATAAATTATACTTTGTTTGAAGAAGTTTATGTTTGAAATCTCTTTAATCATTCTCTGTCACAGGCCCCCATAGGAAAAAAAAGTCTCTCAGGTTTATAGAGTAAACAGGAGATTAGAGTCCTAATATTCAGTCTGAGGGGTAAAATCATGTAGTTTCTCCTGAATGAAAAGTTTAAAAAAACAATCTACACTAAAAGATAATGTAAGGAGTATAATAAAGCACCTAAAGTAAAAGCAGTCAGAAATAGGGTAAAGAAAAAATGAAATAAACACAATGAGATGAAAAATGTCTTCCTCCATAAGCAACTATATTTACTAATGAAATAAAACAATACTCAACACAGCACATGAGAACAGTAAACTAGACACAAAGCAATTTCATTGCAGATTTAGGTAATGCTGAAGAATGATATTTGGGACAACAGACATTTTGCTGATCATCGAATTACAAAACCAATATTGCATGTGATGCCACTGCAAGGTTTTTTTAAAAGCCACTAGAAATAAACAAAACAATTTTGGGATCAGAATACATAAAAACCCACACATTAAATAGACTTAGGTTCCACTATATTAAACAAACCTGAAAAGTTGTCTAAATATCTGAATCTCAGATTTTAGATGGGATTGGGAACACAGACAACCATATCCTGGACTACATCAAAACAATTGTGATCAGCAGGTCAGAGGAGATTGGTGAGCTTTGGTGAAATACCATCAGAGTACTGCATCAAGCTCTGAGGCTCCCAGCACTGGAAATACATGGACCTATTGGTGTGGGTTCAGAGAAGGGCCACAAAGAGTACCCAAAGACTGTAGCACCTGTACTTGGAACACAGGCTGAGGGAATTGCATTTGTTCAGCCTGGAGATAAGAAAGCTCCAGAGAACCTCACTGCAGCCTTACAGTACCTAAATGGGGCCTACAAGAAGGCCAGAGTGGGATGTGTAGTGACAGCATATCAGGGAATGGCTTCAAACTGAAAGTAGGTTTAGATTTGTTATTAGGAAAAAATTATTTTTATGTGAGGGTGGTGAGGCACTTGAACAGGAAGCTCTTTTAGCTGGCTGGTTAAAAACAACAAATAGCTTGAAGAAGAATCACTATTCTCACAGGGATAGGTAAGCCTATATTAGGGTTTTAGTTTACTCAAGTTCAACAGAGTACAAATAGGAATGGGACGTGGTACAGCAATTTCTGCAGTCTGCTCTAAAAGTCTATTCTTTCCTTTAGGACACAAGGGAAAAAATCGAAAGGAAAAAATTAAACATAAGTGCTCTAAATAATATAACAAAATATCTCATAAATTTTTTACATTGTGAGCCCCTGCATTTGGATTATCTGACTTTTCAGGTGTAGAAAACAGAGGAGCTGAAAAAAATTTAAAAGTATGTAAAAAATCATTGATGTTTGATTTTCATAGAACAAATAATGACAAAATGTGCATGCAATTTTCAGAACTATCTCACTAGACACTGAACAAAGGAGGTAGAAATTAAACGCAAGTGAGGATATTTCAATGATATAAAGAAAAATGAAGAAGAAATGCACATTGTAGAATACCATCTTCTTTGTAAGCTCCAGCGAGAGCCCTCCAGTATCAAAGAATTGTTGAAAGCTGTGATGGGTTGATCTGGCTGCACACCAGGTGCCCACCAAAGCCACGCTATGTATCCTCAGCTAAACAGGGGAAAGAAAATACAAAAAAGGCTTATGGTTTGTGATAAGGGCTGAGATCACTCAGGAATTACTATCACAGTCCAGAGAGACTTGGTTTTAAGTTTTATTGTCAATCAAAGGAGGGTTGGATAATGAGAACTAAGAAAAAATATGAAAACAAATT
>VZSE01013409.1:0-10862 GCA_013398275.1 Promerops cafer
CAGACCTGACTCTGCTGCTCTGCTGGGGTAGAGGCAGGGGCAGGGAGAGATTGAACATGGCAGTGCCAAGGAAACGAAAACCATGGACCCTGGGTTATACAATTGCGCCGAGTTTCAGAATGATCTCCATGGTTCCATGAGGCCCCACAATGTCACACTGGCCCCTTGGTTCCACAGGGCCCCACAGTGTCACAATGGCATGGGAGCCCAAAGACATACAATGGAAACTGGTTTATCTAAGGTAAAGTTGTGCCAGCATTGANGTTCCTGCTGTAGGGCCAGACCTGACTCTGCTGCTCTGCTGGGGTAGAGGCAGGGGCAGGGAGAGATTGAACATGGCAGTGCCAAGGAAACGAAAACCATGGACCCTGGGTTATACAATTGCGCCGAGTTTCAGAATGATCTCCATGGTTCCATGAGGCCCCACAATGTCACACTGGCCCCTTGGTTCCACAGGGCCCCACAGTGTCACAATGGCATGGTAGCCCAAAGACATACAATGGAAACTGGTTTATCTAAGGTAAAGTTGTGCCAGCATTGATCGGATGCAGAAACAGATTGACCAATTATTTTCCCTTTATTATGTTCTATAAAATCCCTTACAGGGATTTGAGTTAAAGGAATTACTTTTCCATGGGTGGATGTATTGATTCCTCTACACCTTATCTGTATTTCTTCCCCAAGTATTCAATTAGAATACTCGTCCCATTTTTCTTCTTCCCATCATGTTTCGAGTATGTTGCATTTCTGTGCATAACCACGGTGGTCAAATTAAAACTGGAGAGATTTTGCCCACCCATACTGGAATATCTGATGTGAGTGTGGGGACTATGGCCAGGCTACGGTAAAGACTCGAGTCAGAATTATGATACTTATCAGAACCCTAAGGGTCAGCATCAGGAGAACTTGAAGATTGTTGGTCTTACTGGCTCTGTTGTCCATGCTCCTTTGGATGCCTTCTTCACTCATGGATAGAAAATCCAGGCAGGTTGTTCTTTGATCTTGATTGGCATGAAGGTTGTCAGAAGCAGCTCGTGTGATCCATTCCACTTGTCTTCCAGACATTGACCTGAAGAAACCTTAACAAATACCCAGTCTCCAGGTTTAAAGCAATTAATTGCTGATCCAAACCTCTAGCCCTGGTTTCAAAAATCCTCTCATTTATTTTGTTCAATTGTTTTCCCAGAGTTATTAGATACCATCTCAAGTATCCTTCTCCTGTTTGGCTGATGTCTTCTTTCCTATATTGAGTCTGATAAGGCCTCTCATATAACACTTCAAATGGGCTTAGGCTTTCCTTAGACCATGGTTTGACACTAATTCTGACTAGGGCAAGTGGAAGTGCCTGATTCCAATGCAAATTTGTTTATTGACAGACCTTTGCTAATTGCCGTTTGATTAAATGGTTCATTTTCCCTTCTTGTCCACTGCCCTGTAGATGTAATTGCCAGTCTATCCCTAGGGCCTTACTGACTTGTTGAAGTATTTGTGCACAGAAATGTGCACCACTGTCACAAGATCTCGTAGCTGGTACCCCAAATTGAGGTGTAATTTCATGTAAAAGTACTTTAGTAACTTCTCCAGATTTATTTGTTCTGCATGGGAAAGTGTCCAGCCAACCAGAGAAAGTGTCTGTCAGTACCAATGGGTACCTGTACCCCCCTTTTCTTGGGAGTTCAGAAAAGTCACTTTGCCACTGCTGGCCTGGTATATTTATTTTTTCCAGTTGTACCAATTTTATGCTATTTGTGGTGCTTGTATTATTTTTGTGGCAAATTTCACACTGCTGAGTGATCAGTTTGGTAATGGTATACAGATTATGGCCTGTTATCCATTTAGTCAAATCTGCTTACAGTGCATCTGCTCCCCAATGAGTTTTATTATGTTCCTCTAGGACAACCTTCTACAATATGTTTGAGGGTATGAGAACCAGATTGTCAGGTGTTATGTACACAGTTCCATGCTTGTTTGCTTCTAAGTCCTTCACCAGCTTCATATCCTCTTCTGAGTGCTGGTATTCTCTTTCTGTACCCATGGGTTTACCATCTGGTATCAAAGCTAGTGCCTCAGTCTAAGCCCCTTCTGCCGCCCATTCAGCCTCATGGTCTGCCAATCTGTTTCCTAATTCCTGCTCAGTGTTACCCTTTTGGTGGCCTCTACAGTGCATGACTGCCACCCCTTCCTCTAAATTTACAGCTTCCAATAGATGTAAAATTCCTTCAGCATGTTTAATTTACTTAACTTGAGGTGCACGCAATCTTCTTCTGTTCCAGACAGCACCCTGAGCAGGCACTACACCAAATGCACATCTGGAGTCAGTCCATATATTAATCCTCTCCACTCTTGCCAATTCCAGGGCTCATAAGTAAATTATCTTTTCTTCCTGCAGGAATGTCCCTGCAGGTAAAGGATTTGCCTTGATTACCTTGTAGGCAGTGGTCACTGCATATCCTGCCTTATGAGTCCCTGACTTTAAAAAGCTGCTTCCATCTGTGAACCAGGAGTCCTCAGCATCCTCCAGAGGTTCCTCCTTCAGGTCAGGTCTGCTGGAGTAAACTGTTTCCATGGTTTCCAAACAGCCATGGGCTACAGGTGCCAAAGTAGCTCCACTGAGAGAAAATGCTGTGTTACAATATTACTGGTTACAATATTAGCATCATCCTGTTCTACCAGTATAGCTTGATAATTCACAAATGGAGAAGGGGGAAGCCAGTGACTCCCTTTCTGCTCTAACACCACAGAGACTGTGTCAAAGTAATTTTCTGGCCCACAGTGAATTCACAGGACTCTTGAATGTTAAGAGTAATGGCTGCGACGGCTCACAAGCACCCAGGCCAAACCTTGCTTACCTCATCCAATTGCTTAGAGAAGTAAGCAATGGCTCTCTTGTAAGGTCCCAGTTGTTGGGCTTATGGTAGGGCTGTTCTTGAAATTGTGGGGTAACACTGTCCAGGTCAACTGGGTATTTCGCCCTGTATCTGGATTTTCCCATTTGAAAGCAAATAGCTTTTTACTATCTTTGGCTAAAGCCAAACAGAAAAGGGCATCTTTTAAATACAGTACCATAAACCACACCTGATTATCTTTTAACTTGGTTAACAGGGCGTAGAGGTTTGCTACCACTGGGTACAAATCCTCCACAATTTTGTTTGTTGCTTTTAAATCTTGCACTAATCTATAGCTCTTACCATCAGGTTTTTTACTGGCGGAATGGGAGTATTCTATTCTGATTCACTTTCTATGAGTAATCCAAATTTCAAAAAAGTACTAATTATTTATTTTATCTCTTTTTGATCCTCTGCTTTCAATGGCTATTGTTTGATTCTAACAGGGTTGGCTCTTGGTTTCAATCTTATTTCTACTCGAATTGCATTTTAGCTTGACCTGGTGTCCCTGCTGCCCACACTCCTGGATATACTTGATTCAGGACTTCTTGAGGCATTTTACATCTCACTTCAGGTTGCATCAATGCCAAGCTTAGTATTTTGATTAATTGATCTTCCTTTATTTTAAATTTTATTTTTTCCTTGCCTAAAATTTATTCCAGCTCTTAATTGTTCTAACAAATCTTATCCCAATAATGATTTTGGAGATTCCAGCATGTATAAAAATGTATGTATCTCAATTTGTTTACTTATTTGATATTTAATTGGCTGCAAAAGGTAGGCCAGTGGGTCCTATTACTTTTACAAAATATTTATCTACTTGTATTAGTTCCTGATTTAACACCGAATGTGAAGCACCTGTTTTGACCACAAATTCAGTTTCTTTTTCTTGATTCCCTAGCCTAATTGCAACTAGTGGGTCTGCTAGCATAGATTTCCCCGGTCCCCATCATTCGACTTCTGCCATCATTTCAGGCTGAGAATTAACCCCTTCTCTGTGTCCTAAGAGTATCCTGATGCCCCAAAAATCTGAATTTGGAATCCATAACCTAGGACAATTCTTTTTCCTGTGTCCTATTTCTTTACAATAAGCACACTGATTCTTCTGTACTTGGGCTGGGTGTATCTCTGGGTCCTTCAGCTCCTCCCAAAGGGAGTTCTCTATAATTATTGATCTTGTTTTCTCTTTTACTGCCAGCAATACAGCTTTCAGCTGTCCTACTTGTGCATTTCCCATTTCTTCTTCTATCACTTCCACTCCTGTTTCGATGTGGAAAGCAACTGCTCTGTACTTTTATTTGCAATCAGTGTATTTGCCTGAGGCATCAGTGAACCACACAGCTTTGACTTCAGAGTCTGAAGTGAATGCAGAAGCATCCAGTATAGGACTAGGTTTATATGGCTGTTGTAGAGCTAACATGTCTGGAGTCACAGCTATCTGTAACTTTGTAGGTTTTGTTGGCCCTTCAGTGACATCCATTTGATCTCTGACCAACTGAGATATATGTATCATTAATGTGTACAAGGGTCTTGCTATTGTAGAAAATCCAGGAAAGTGATTTTTCTAGTATCCCAGAGTACCCAATATTTTATATCCAAAACTGACAGTGGTTTATGTGCAGATGCCTGCAGTGTAGCAGTGAGATTTGCAATATTTGGGTACAGCTGCAATGAAATAGCATTAAGCATTTGATAATCAATTGTTAAATGCCACCTCCTGTCTGCTTTTTTCACTAGCCAAACAGGAGAATTGTAAGCCGAATGCATCCTATTATAACACCTCTTGGTTTTAAATTTTTAATTACATTGCAAGGAATTTCAGCAGAGTAACAGATAATGTTTTTTTCTATTAAAGCCAGTTAAACAATTTTTATTTTTTATCTAAAATTAAAAGTTTTGGTTTTTGGCTTCTGTAGGGGTAATCAAAGAGATTTTAAGCTCCAATGTTAATTACAAATTTTAAAGGTTGTCTCTGCTCCTACAGCCAACTCTGTTGGGGTGCCATTTCTGAAAAAATAAATGACTCAACATATGTTTCCTGAGCAGATCTTAGTTCCGCGTTAAACATAATCTATAGCTCCTGGTTTTTTAACCATTATTCCTTTTATTTTTGTTATGCCATAGGGCAGAAAGGTCTTAGAAACAATTTTTTAGTTAATTACAGATTTACCCACATATTACGAGAAATCAGCAACTCTCTATCAGTCCTGTGTGCTGGTTTGGGCTGGGTTAATTTTCTTCCCAGTGTCTGGTGTGGGGCTGTCTTTGGGATTTGTGCTGAACACAGGGATGATAATGGAGATGTTTTTGTTATTGCTGAGCAGTGGCCACACGGAGCCAAGGTCTTTTCTGCTTTTCTGTCTCGGTTTGAGAGGAAGTGAGTTTTTTGGGAAGTTTTAGTTAAACCAATCAGTGGTCAGATTTGAATATTGACACCTGGTGTGACCACTGAAGACATGAGTCACCTCTGAGAACACACGGGGTTAAAAGCAGAGATTTCCCAGAGTTCGCTCTCTTTCGTCCTTGGCAGCCCGGAGAGCTGCACCGTCTCTTCCCCAGCCGGCCGCGGGCTGGGTGGGGGAGGGGAAGCCATGAAGGCCCAGGCTGAGGTAGGCCGGAGCCCCGAAGAGAGAGAGAGGGTGGAAGGGAATGCAACCGGGCCAGCCCCTGCAGGAGGGAGGGGTGGAGAAACACCGAGGTATCTTTTGTTCCCCCCTCCCCACCCCACCCCAGAAGAAGAGAGAGCGAGCAAGCCTGTGCCGGCAGAGGAGGCGGCGGGGGGGGGGGGNGACGGTGGTGAGAGCACTGTACATGGAAGGAAGATGTCACGATGGCAGATTTTCTCCGGGCGGTGCCATGTGTGACAAGGAAACATGGGGACTTCCAACCCTGTTTCGTGGGGAGGACTGTGGTACAAGAGAGACTCCACTCTCCCTTGATAGACTGAGAATTGATTATTAGACTGGTGGTAACTTGATCAGGACTCCAAGATTTTTTTTTTGTCTCACTGTGCTTTGGTGAAATTGGGTGGGAGGAGGAGGAATGGTTTAAAAGGTTTTCATTCTGTTTCCTGTGTGTTTCTGATGTTACTTTGTAGTTTAATACAGTTTTTGTTTCCTCTCTTTTTCTAAGTTTGAGCCTGCTCTGCTCTGTTCCTGGTCACATCTCACAGCAGTTAGTTAAAGAAAATACATTTTCATGGGGGCACTGGCATTGGGCCAGCGCCAAACCATGACATTCTCATACAGCCATGCTAGGGAGCCTGGGGGTGCATTGGAGGCTGGGAGGGGACTTATCCAGTATAGGTGACCCCAACTGACCCAAAGGATATTCCAGACCATAGGACAACATGCTCAGTATGGAAAGTGGGGAACATTTCCAGTGATGGTGTTTGTCTTCTCAAGTTCCATGGCATGGGGCCCTGCTCTCTGGGAGGTGCTGAGCACCTGCCAGCCCATGGGCATGAGTGTTTTGTTTTACTTTGCTTTGCTTGAGTGCCCGACTTTTGCTTTCCCTACGTAACTGTCTTTACCTCCACCCGTGAGTTTTCTCACTTTTACCTTTCCAATTCTCCCCCTGATCCTGCTGGTGGGGGAGTCAGTGAGTGGCGTCAAGTGTGGGGCTTGGCTGCTGGATGGGGTTAAACCACAACAGCTGTCAGGACCAACTCCTTAGCAAAGTCTGAAGGTGATTTTCAAGCTTTAAGCAGTTACTCCTCAGTAACAGGACAGGACCAGTCTAGGATAATGCTTCCACATGGATTAGAGTGGAAGAGTGATACGCACTGCCACAAGGATAAGGGAAGGTTTCTTGCCTCAGACTTCCACACTCATCAGGAATGGGTTCATCCCTGGTCGGACTCGAGCAAGGTGCAATGGCATCAGCTGAGGTCCTCTAGCTCAACTCACATTGAAAAAAGAACAAGCTGCTGGGATCACCTGAAGCAAGATGAGCTCCAGATGCTTTTCCTGAGAGGCCCAAGAGGCCAAATCAGAAGTGGGAGCTGGGGCTGCAGTGTCCAGTGCAAGCCAGCTGTGCCTGCTCCCCACAGCTGAGAGGGCTCCTGACAAGCACAGGCAGGGCCTTGGGCAGCACATGACAGTGAAAAAGGTCATCAAATCACCCTTTCCTAAGCGTGTTCTTCTCCAAGCATCTCTCTCTGAGGGGGTGGAATGTGTTTTCCAGAGCTGCACTCAAGACTCACCTCCATCACCTTTCCTGTGCTTCCTCATAGCATGGGGAAGAGCTGTAGAGCTGTATTTCTAAAATCTCTCTGGGAAAAAGAGAAAAGCAGGCAATAAATGGATTTTCCAAGGCTTGCTAGGTCCCCTTGTCCTCAGACACAGCTCAAGCCTCTGCCCAAAATGATGCTGTTCTCCTGGAGTGAAACGCTGCTTCTCGAAGTGGGGAAACACCCAGGAGCCCTGGGTCATCCTCCAAACGGAGCAAACCTGAGGCACTAGGATGCTTGGTTGTTCACCAGCAAGAACTCCAACCAGACCTGAAATTTAGGCAGGCATTCTTCTCTGAGGAGAAAGATGCCATGCTGGTGGCAGGGGAGAAGGGATAGGGAACAAGGGAGATGAATTTCCCTCCAGGAGATCTCTCTGGTTTGCCACACAATGAGAGGGGCTGTAGCTGCAGGGCTCTTCACTGGTCCCATCTGCTGTAGGGATGCACCTTCCCCTCCACAGCCCAGCTGCGCCTTGACTACTTCCTGGTGCCAACTGAAACTTCCCCATTGCAATATTTTCAGAGTGCCTTAAAATCTGCTCATTGTCCATGGTAATCTCCGGGTTTTGATTCTTCTCACACTGTGTCCCCTAATACACACTGGAGGGGGATCCAAACAGAGTTCACCAACTATCTGCTCTGAGACCACCCTCACACTCCCCTCCTCCCCACTCCATTCTCTTAATTAGTTCTGCTCTCATGTCTCCAAAAGGAAACAGTAAATCAGAGTGTGTGATAATTTTGTTTCCCAAGCATGGGGCTGTGGCTCAAACTTCTCTGAGGTCCAAGGTGTACTAAACCTGCTGAGAGATGAGCTCAGCCTCTCCTTCATTTTCAGAGGGAAAGAGAGCCCAGGGGAATGGCCAGACCGGGGACTAAAAACGAGATGAGCTTTGAGAGAGAAGGAGCTCCCAGGGAAGAAAGGCCACTTTTGTGCACCAGTTGCCCATGGGGACATTTGGCAGGCTCCACTGTCCTTCCTGAGAGGAAGGACCAGCATCACTGGGACAGTGATCTTGCCTGCCCTGAGGGACACCTTGTCCCAGTAATGACACTGGGCCTTTGCACTTCAAAAAGACCAAGAAGTCTCCGATCTCCTTTCCCTGCCAAAGAGGATCCAACCTCAAAGCACAGAGGAGTATGAATGATCCAGGTCCTGAGCTGCTTGGTCCAGGAAAAGGACACTGTTCATGGCAAGCTGGGGTTGACAACAGAAGCCACACCAGGACAGACTGAGCACTCCTGAGCCAGTGGATGGGGACAAGGACTTGCCCAAGGCCTGAGCCCAAGATTCCCTTAAGCTCTTCCTCTGGGGCTCTCATAATCCCATGGTCCTTCTCTCCCTGAAGTGTCCACCTCCCAAGGTTCAAGAACACATGGGGTCTGGAAAGAATCACAGGATCATAGAATATCCTGAGCTACAAGGCACACACAGGGATCATTGATTCCAGCTCCTGGCTCTACCCAGGACATCCCAATAATCCCATCCTGTGCCTGGGGGCGTTGTCCAAATGCTCCTGGAGTTCTGGCAGCCTTGGGACCATGACCAGATCCTGGAGAGCCTGTTCAGTGCCTCAGCACCCTCTGGGGGAAGAACCTTTTCCTGATATCCAGCCCTACCCTGGCACAGCTTCAGCTGTTCCCTCAGGTCTGGTCACGAGAGAGGAGAGAGGAATAAAAAGCTCCTCCTACCCTCACAAATCACCAAATGGGTGAGATTGGAAGGGACCACTTGAGGTCTTGTAGTCCAAACTCCCACTCAAACAGGGTCTCCCAGAGACCATCAGTCAGATTTATGTCTAGTTGGCTTTTGAATTTCTCCAAAGGAGTCTCCCCAGCCTCTCTCAGAACTGGTCCCTGTGTTGAGTTACCCTCACAGTAGTGAAGGTCTTGCTTGTGTTTAGGTGGAAATTCCTTTGTTTCTGTTTCTATCCATTGCCTCTCATCCCATTACTCAGCACCACCAAGAACAGCCTAGGTCCATCCTCCTGATACCTACCCTTCAAACACTTCTGTACATTGATGGGATCCCCTCTTAGCCTTTTATTCTCCAGACCAAACAGGCCCAGCTCCATCAGCCTCTCCTCACCAGAGAGATGCTCCAGGCCTCTGATCATCTTTGTAGTTCCTCAGTTAGGCCTGTTCCAAGAGCTCCAGGTTTCTCTTGTACTGAGGGACACAGCATGGGACACAGCTCTGGATGTGCCCCACTAAGGCTGCCCCTCCCTCAGAGGTTGGCGAAGCTCTTCCTAAGGCAGCCCAGGCAGCCACTGGCCTTCTTTGCCACAAAGACACACTGCTGACTCTTGGACAACTCTTTGTCCACCAGAATCCCCAGGTCCTTCTCTGCAGTGTTGTAATACACTTAGACAGCTTAGGCCAAGTGTGCTCCAGCCAAACTGTCTCTAGGCCTGTTTACCAGACTCACTGGAATTCTCAAGGCTACGGAGGCATAAACTGTGCTATAAGAAGAAGAAAAAGCTGAAAAACAGAATACCAAGGCAGTGAGAACCAAGATAATGAGACACCTGTGAAGCAGTTGACTTTTTGCTGAGGGGTTTGTGCAAGACTTGGGAACTGAATAGAGGAACCAATGATTATGCATGGTTGTATGAACAGTAGTTTCAGAATGTATAAATAGGCTGTAAAGTAAACAATAACTGGCTTCTGTGCAATCACGTTGATTCGTAGTACAGAGGTTCCGTTCTCCCGCAGCAGAGCTACTTTCCAGCATGTCAGCCTGAGCCCAGATGAGTGGCTGGGCTTATTCCCTACCAGGTTCTTTGAATTGGTTTGGATGGGTGGACTGCAGGAGGGCTGGGCAAAGGGCACAGGCCCTGTGGGTATTCCTGAAGGTTTGGCAAAGGCCTGGAGGCCTCTCTCCATCTCCCCAGACAGCCTCTGTGGGCTGTGGGAGACAACACTGTCATCAGGAAGGTGAGTGGGCAGGAGTATTTGGACACCTTTAGCACATGTCAGGTCATACCTACACACACTCTTCAAAGACAAGAGAGCCAAGAGGGGCTTTGAGAACCTGCAGAGAACACTTCAGCATGGAGGTGTTTTAGTGTCACAGACCACAAAAGCTGAAGGCCCAGAAAAGCTGACAGGATGGATTGTGGTGGTGTATTCCATGACTGAAGTCAGCCTCTTTGGGCCTCTACCCAGGTAAGGACTGTCCCTCCCCATCCCTTTTGAGGAGCTGAACAGCATGAGCTCACAGGATGGTTGGCCTGTAGAGCAGCTTTTGCCTTCAGAGAGATCAAAGTCTGCTTAATAATAGCCCTACCCACCTTCTTTGTTCTCCAGGTATGCTCTGAGAAGCTGAAGCTCATGATTTGGGAGCTCCTGCAACTCTTGTTCCAGAGTTTGAATTCTATGGGAGAGCTGCTGGACTACCACCTCCATGCTGCATACCAGGGCCCTTGAACTTTCCTTTCCAGAGAGAGAGAGAAAGAGAGAGAAAGAGAGAGAAAGAGAGAGAAAGAGAGAGAAAGAGAGAAAGAGAGAGAAAGAGAGAAAGAGAGAAANCCTTCAGAGAGATCAAAGTCTGCTTAATAATAGCCCTACCCACCTTCTTTGTTCTCCAGGTATGCTCTGAGAAGCTGAAGCTCATGATTTGGGAGCTCCTGCAACTCTTGTTCCAGAGTTTGAATTCTATGGGAGAGCTGCTGGACTACCACCTCCATGCTGCATACCAGGGCCCTTGAACTTTCCTTTCCAGAGAGAGAGAGAAAGAGAGAG